>BQNB010069369.1:0-33511 GCA_026074375.1 Tanacetum coccineum | reverse complement strand
TAGTTAAAATTGTAATCTTTTGATTTTTGCAGTAATATGTATTGTTAAGTTTTACTTTTACATGTCAATCACTCTGTTTGATTTTGTAAATTACATGCAACTAAATTCTAGAATGGGGTATATATCTCACTACTTTGGTGTTTTGGCGAAAAGGAAAAAAGGAGGGAAAATAAAAAAAGACGTGAGGGACCAAACGCGCAAACGCTAAACGACAAAAAACTGGAACAGTAAATGTACTATAGTAAACTAAGGGTGAGGGACCAACGACGCAACCAAAAATAATTGTGAAGTGACGATTATGCCCTTCAACAAAAGGGTGACGCGGCAAGTATAAAGACAGAGATAACCGTCGTTACTCATAACGAAGCTCCAGGGACCAAACGGGTAACTATAATGTCAAATAGGGACCCCGTATAAGAGTCTCCGTTATCTAAGGACCAAACGGGCAAACATTGTAGAGTTTGGGGACCAACTGTGTAATTTACCCTTATTATTATTATAAAAGTGATGTTTATAATTAAAAATATAATCATAATAATAAAAGCATGAGAGTATTTTGGTTATTTCACCCTTTCAAACAATCAAACTAACAGAAAAATGGTCAAGGGACTAAACTCAATACGGGTTAAAACCACATGGAAAGGATCCGTTAAAAAAGTTTCTAAAAACCATTTTCATTAAACCCAATAAACAACAGGGATGATTTATGCGATTAACTCTTAAATCAAAGTTCTAAGGCTTCCCACTACGGTTCGGTCGACCGACTCGGTCACCATCGGTCGCTACTGTAGTGGTTAGTCGGTCGCCCGTCGGTCGCCGGATACCGAAACTCAATTTTGTCGCAGGGACGACTAACGGCCGAGTAACACAAATTACAAAAACACACTGCCAACTTTGTTTTCATATAAAAAAACTTTTTAATTTTTAAAATTTAAATAATTTAACCCTATAAATACCCAACTTATTATACCATTTTATACACACTTTTAACCTACATATTTTTATACTTCTCATTTCTATACACACAATGGCTTCCTCTTCAAACCGCCGTAGAATGGTCAATACGACACGACCATGGACAACAGCGGAAGAAATAACGTTGTGTACAGCTTGGTGCAACGCGATGGAAACGCACGGGTTAAGAGACATCACGAAAAAAGGGTTTTGGGAGGATGTTTTTGATAACTTTGAGAAAGACATGGGTGGAACTATTTGAGAATACAATGTCATCGTCTCCAAATGAAAAAATTCGATTCGTCCCAAAGTTGCTGTGTTTAGTGTCGTTTATGATGGTGTCCAACGGATGGACGAGAACGGGTCTTCTGACCTCGTTTTGTTTCAAAATGAGTAAGCCGAATTTCAAATTGTGTACGAACATCCCTTCACAATGGTGTCGTGTTGGAGAATTTTGAAAAATCATCCAAAAGCGGAAAAGAAGATGGGCAGGAAGGTTAGTATGTAAGAATAAAGGAATGTCAAGAGAAGAGTGCGATAAGAAGGGCAGGGGGCCAGCGGGCCGTAGCTGAGGGAAGAACTAAGTAAGTAGCCGGGAAGAAAAAGGAAGCGTGAACAACATTACAAAAGAGGGTAAAACAACTAAAACAGCAGCCTGCCCAACTTTGTATTTCCCAATATAAAAAAACTTTTTAATTTCTAAAATTCAAATAATTTAACCCTATAAATACCCAACTGTATTATACCATTTTTAATATCACACTTTACAATTTAACTCTACATCTGTTTTATACTTCTCATTGCTATTCACACAATGGCTTCCTCTTCAAAACTCAGCCGTAGAATGGTCAATACACACGACCAAAATAGTTTTGGACCACATCGGAAGAAATAAACGTTGTTTTACCTCCTTGGTGCAACGCGATGGGAAACGCACGGGGTTAAGAGACATCAACGAAAAAAGGTTTTTGGGAGGATGTTTTTTGATAATTTGAGAAAGACCATGGGTGGAACTAATTTGGAGAATTTACAAATGTCATCGTCCTCCACATGAAAAAAGTGCCATTCGATGTTCTTCCCAAAGTTGCTGCTGTGTTTAGTGTCGTTTATGCTGGTGTCCACACGGATGGACAGAACAGTGTCTTTCTGACCATAAATCGGGCAGCGTCAACAGTACGAATCTAGTGTTTTAGATTGTACAAATTACTGCGAAGGACCATACCCACCACCTTGTAACAACAAGGGCAGCACTATCAACACGTTCTCTATATACCTGTAGACGAGTTTAGGGTGGTGGCTTAGGTGCGATTTTAGTGTTGTAAGGAGGAAAGGGAAAGTGGGGTGGGGAAAAGGAGAATGTCGGGTTTGTCAGTTATGATCAAACATGATAAGGAAAAAAGAAGAGGTGGTGGGGACCGAAAAAGAGCGGGAGAAAGAGAGAAACTCAAGAAGGGAATTCAGGTAGGTGAGACAAGGGGCTAATGGAAGACGAGAAGAAAGGAGGTGAGGGAGAAAAAACACCAGTAGACGGAATAATGGGTGGAACTCCAGGTGGAGTCAAAAGAGAGAAGAAAGGGTTTGAAAAAGATAGCACTGTTAGGTAAGGAGACGGGGGCAGAGCTGGTAAAAGAACAAAAAAATGAAAAGGACTACGATGAGCCGAAAAGGTGAAGAAAGCGGGACGGAGAGAAGAAAAGGCGGCAGAAATATAGAAAGTAGGGGACAAAGGGTAACATAAGATATTAAGGTAGAAAGGAGATTAAGATGGTGTAAAGAAAATAATGTTCTTGTTATTATGTGAAATTTTGTTTTAATGGTATTAGGAATAATTGTTATGTACGTTTTTTTATGTAATATTTATAAAATGTATATTTGAAGTAATTTTATTCATATTTATATTTACAAATTTTAAATTCCAACGCTGTATCCTTTTATCATTAATATACCATCTCACCATCTTTCACTCATTTTCTCAAACACCTCTTACCACCTCTCACGAATTCAACGCTGCTCACGGGGTGGGGGTGTCTTAGATAGATGCAACAGACCTCGAGAAAATTTGTCGATCAAAAGAAAAAAAAGAACAAGAGAAGGGTACGGAGAAGAAAAGGGAGGAGAGGAGAGGAAATGTGAGATGTGTAATAGGGGAAAAGGGGATAAGTGAGAGAGGGGGGGGAGGGGAAAGGAAAGAAAAAAGGAGGTGATATAAAAGAAGAAGAAGGGAAGGAGGAATTGAAGAGAGAGGAGAGAGAAGGGAATAGAAGAGGGGAAAAGAAATGAAGAAGGGGAGAAAAAGAAAAAGGGGAAAAAACGGAGAAAAAGGTGAAGAGAGAAAAAGGGGGGGAAGAGGAAGACAATAAGGGGATGGAATTTTTTTAATGTATTAGAATAATTATTATGTACTGTTTTTATGTAATGCTTTTAAATGTATATTTGAATAATTCAGTATTTATATTTTCAAATTTTAAATTCCAACGGCTACTTTTTCATTATAAATACCTCTCACCATCTTCTCATTTTCTCAAACAACTTCTTATCCAACTCTCACACATTCAAACCACTTCTTATCCAACTCTCATTTTCTCAAACACACTATGGCTAACGAACAAAATAAGGTGCGAGATGCTATCATTAGCCGACTACGAAAGGAACAAGAAAAGGAGTACCAGTTGATTAACAATTTGTTGGGGGAGATAAATTGTTATATGCTCCAGAATCTAGACCGGGCTGAGAAGGAAACGAGGGTGACTTCGCTACCTCTCGATGAGCCACTAAAACCCTTCACTTTGCAAACTCTGCGTTTGAGCTCGGTATCAGATAAGCGTATCGCAACCATCTTGGAGGCGGTTAGAGAAAAAGTGATTGACATCATAAATAACAGAGTCAAAATGATCCAGACTTACCAAGCAATCAAAGAATGTGTTCTCGTATCGTTTCATGCGTTTACGTTTTTATCTATGTATTCTCTTTAATTACGATTTGAATTTTGTTGTTATGTAATGTTTTTTATTATTTATGTAATGTTTTTTTATTATTTTAATGAAATTTAAATTTGAAGTTAAAAAAATTGAAATTGAAAAAAAATGAAGGTCGCCTTATAGTGGCAAAAGGTCATATGTAAATTGCTGGAGAAGAAAGCTGATATGCCATCGAAAAGTACAGGTCGAGACCGACTATGACAGTGGTCAGCTTCAAAGATGGGCTCTACTCATAAACAAAAGTGACGTTTTACAATCAAATGAAAATCCATATCAAGTCAGCTAGGTCCCAACAACTCATATAAGGAGACACGACCTGACAACAATAGGGAAGCTATCATTTTACTTTTTGGGTACAATTATTGGTACCGGGTAGCTCACATTTACTTTCAACCATGTTTTCACACTATTTATCACTTTTTTTCATTTCATAATTATAGTATACGTTTTTTTAAATTAATTGTTCGTTTGCAAAAATATAAAGAGAATTTAGATTAAATTAACATATTACTCTTACTTGATGTTATTATTACCCACTTTAAAAAACTTATAAATTAATTTGTTAAGAGTAAAAGTGTCATTATGCAAAAAGTAAAAGAGAAAAAGATGTAATGATGATGTCTTTCTTAAACTGTGTTTTTTTGTCAATAGACTATAATTATAGATCAGATGGAGTACTTTTTATGAGTTTAATATTTTTAACTTGTTAAACTTTATATTTTTTTCGCACTTTTCATTTCACAATTATACATTATAAACAAAATTATAAAAAAAAAATAGAAAAGCCAAAAAACATGAGGTACAAATACCTTATTTTAAGGGTTTTTATTTTTGCCCCACCAAACAAACGTGTTTGCACTAAATGCCTCTAACTTTTCTCTTTTCTTCAAATGCCCCAGGGCGACCTAGGCAATTGGGGCTACTTTCACCAAAAAATGACACGTGTAATGCAAGTACGAGGGCGACTAGGGACACTTGTCAAAATTTGGTGAAAGTCGCTTTGGTCGCCTCGGTCGTCCGAGGGCATTTAGGGAAAGGAGATCACCCTAGGGCCTGGGGCATTTAGTAGAAGCATATTTGTTTGATGGGGAAAAATAAAATTTTGCCTTTTAATAACTTACCTCTTTACTTTTTTATTGCAACTTTATTTTCAGCTTTTTGTTTGTACAAAAGCATTAGAGGTTCACACACCATCAAAATAGATCCACACATCTATTATTATTATTATTATAATAATTATTATTATTTTATTATTATAATAATGTTCTAACATAGTAAAATTTTACATAAAGTTGGATGAGAGTTTAGACACAAGTTGTGCTCTCACTCTTTTCTGAATACAAAAGCTCACTCTGAAAAATAAATGCACCACTCTTATCATTATTTGAGTGGTTAATTGAGATAGCCTTAATACGTGAAAATGTGTCGAAAGCCTCCGTATCGAATTCTTCGAACGTAGAAAAAGCAAATGGTATGAACTTGTATCCGTTGTCCTCGCATATGGACGCATACTTCCTCTTTTTCTTCTCCACGGCATTGTGCAAGGCTACCCCCATGAGCCCAAGAGTTCACCCCCGTACTAGCAAAGGGAGAAATACCAGTCATATCCAAACATGCGTCTTTACCTTGGAGCCAATTAAATAGTAAAAGGTCTACAGGTCGTAGATGTTTCCTATCATGTGAGAGGAAACCCATTGGAGCCTCCTTACGCACCATGATCCCAACCTTGGAACATATATCAATAAGAATATCATGCACCAAATTATGCCTAAACTTCACACCCACTTCACTACAACAGTGGACCGCATGATCTCCCAACCTTGGAACATATATCAATAAGAATATCATGCATCAAATTATGCCTAAACTTCACACCCACTTCACTACAACAGTGGACCGCATGATCTCCCCATTGATCCATCTGATGTGCATTACAACTCGGGCATAAGCTACGTTCAGAGAACATAGGTACTGAAAGCCTATAGCACAACACAGAGCGGAATTGTCGATGGTTCATCCTCTGCCCCAAGCCATCAATAGGGATGGTAAAAAGAAAATCTTGTGCGTGTGGGGCACGAATGCAACTGAGAATAGCCACCTATCATGGACTTAGCGAATACTTAGAGACAAGGTCTTTCTCAATGACACCAAAGTAACACTTTGCCAAGAATTTCATCATTTGGGGGGCAGAAGTGCAAGTGGTGACAGAGAGCACGTCGACATTGCATGTAGTGTTAAAAACATCAAGAGCACGTTGAAAAGAATAACCATGGGAGTCAATACCAGTCTTCATCAGTATCTTGGCCTGCAGGTCGTTCGTTTGCAAACGAGAGGCGAGAAACGCATAATGGATAATGTCACCCGCTGAAAGGATGCCAAGACCACCCAACTTGATTGTGAGAGTAGCAAGCCGCCACTGCCAATCACCAAACCCCGGACCAGAAGCGGTAACAACTTTCTCCAAAGAGTCACGTAACGCTTGATCGAACTGAACTTGGGCCTCCAATAAAGACAAAGGAGAACATGTCCTCAAAGCATAAGATAATATCGCAACCCCAACGCAGTTACGAAGAATGAGGAGCTCACATTGAGGATCATGAAGTTTGTGGACTGCCTCCATTAAGGAGATGGTTTTGGAGACCCTTTTCAAAGCCAAATCCTGACAAAAACCTTCATCAAAACTGACTGAACCACCCAAAAGTTTAACACCATTCAACGAACGAGAGATATTTATAGGAAAAACACCCTCCACCCTACTCATAGGATCCTCTACAGGCTAGAAAATTTTAGTCTTATCAACATTCAAGAATAAACCACGAGCCGGACCCTTAGTCTTAATGATGTCAAGCGCCTTGGCTACCATAAGGTTATCTCCGACAATAGTACCGTCATCAAGATACCAAGCATGAAGGGTAAGCTCACACAACTGATTAATAGTCTGGATCAAAGGATGCAAAGCCAAGGCAAACAACAAAGGACCTAAAGGATCCCCTTGTTGAACCCCTTGACAAGACCAGAGAATAGAATCACCATAATAAAGCCTAGCGGGTCGAGCATAGCAAAACTCAACCCAAGGAGCAATGGATAGGCACCGCACCCTTGATTTCTCTAGTAAGACACTCATGTCGACAAGATTGAAAGCATTACTAAAATCCACCAGAAGCATAGAAAGCCCGACCTCGTTGCCCTTAGACTCAACGAGCCTATTCACAGAATGCAGAACAGCCTCACAACCACCATGAACGCCGACACCAAATTGGAAGTCTTGTAAATAGGTATTCATATAGTTACCAATAGAAAAGGAAGCAACCTTAGAAACAAGCCTTCGCCACACAGTGCCAACAGCAATAGGGCGTATACCACCACCTGGCTTAACCAAAGGAGTCAAAGGCGCACTAGCGATGTACTCCCCTAGTTGGCTAGGGCACTTTCCACTGAGGAATAAGTTGACAACCCCGGTAATAGATCCTAGTAGATCATCAGGAACCGCGGAAGTTGCCCCACCCAAAATATCTATTAAATGTTGTGCTCTAAGCCCATCTTAACCACACGATGTCCCTTTGGGGAAGCTACGGATCCTATTCAACCCCAAGTCTTTATAAACACAAAGGGCATCTACGCCAAGTGGAGAAGACGACAAGTTCAGAGGTGGAGCATGGGGGTGCTTAGCCTCTAGCTCATGCAAGGTTTCAGGAGTAGATGGAGCAACACCAGAAGGCGTGAGCACCTTAATAGCAGCAGCAAAGTGCCCATCTCCCAGTTTACGTTTGAATTGGATCACATTAGCTTCGTCATGTTTATCGGATTTCTTTACCCCACTGAAGGAAGGAGTTAATTCAGCCAAGCAGTCTGAAACCAACCCAAGTCTCTCAACGAGATCCCTCCATCTAAGAATAGCACGAGAAATACATTCAAACTGACACCGTTCTCTCTCGCTAGATCGTCGTTGAGCTCTGTTAGTGGGCACAAAAGCAGACAAAACACAACATGGCAGGATAAGGAGTTGCACCCATGCGGACATATCCCCCAGGCTCCCAAGAACATTGTTAAGCGCACTACAAAAAAGCTTAGCAAACCCAAGCCGCAACCTAGGTAAAATGCATTTAACCGTACGCAACTTCTTCGACAAAACGCGGCTAAGAAGATTGTTGTCAAAACAAATGGACTCGACACCAAGTGAGGGCACTTGAGAATTATCCCCATCAATAATAGCCTCATCAGTACGAAGAGTACCAACAGTCGTACAATCAACCACACTCAAACCTGGTTTAGGAGGCATATGGATACCGTAGATCGCAACTTCATCAAAATTAGGCGCGAGAACCACAACACCATCGGCATGTTTACAATTTTTACTAAAAGTGTGGGTGCAAAAACATACGCCATAAAGCCAAATGCCAGCTTGATGAAGTGCCTGGTTTAATGCAAAAAATAAGGAAAAGTCGTTCGCAACACATGCTTTGTGGGATGCCTTTAATACATCAGTTTTAAAATGACGAGCGCCCAAGTGGTCAATAAAATATTTCTTAGAAAGCCCTTTACCATTTCCTCTGCTACAACCCTCACATCCTTGTAGAGGACAAGATATCCGAGAAGCAACAAGACTAGCATGATACGGACTTAAACCAAAAGAAACCAATCCTGACGATACCAATCCCTCGACCACAACACCAGCAAGCAAAGTCACAAAAAAACCCAGAGCAATAAGCAGAACAAGGGCCTATTTCCAACTAAAAGAAATGTCACAGTAGAGCAAAACTAGAACCTGAACCAACACCTTCAACAAACCCAAGCACCAAACTGACCCGCAAACCTAAAAAAGGAGCCATAGAAAAATGCAACACTAATCACATGCATTCAAAATGATAACCTGAATAAGGATCACATCAGCCCCAAAACACCAATCACAGCAATATGGAACTAGAACCTAAACAAGGACCGAAGCAAAAAGACTCGTGACAACCCCACAACAGCGAACGGATCGAATCGATTCAGAACGGCCTCAAAAAGGAACAACTAAAATAAAACTGCGAAAACAAAAAACGAAACATAAATTATAAAGTTTGACAAGTCAAAAGAATTTAAACACAAAAATTACGAAGCAAAATACCATAAAAATTATCTTTGATCTGTTAATAAAATGAGCAAAACTGCCCAAAAAAATGAGAAACAGAAACCATATAGTCAAAATAATAGAAGACAAAATATACGAAACAATATAATAGATATTATAAGAATTGACAAAATAAAAAAAGTCCCAAAAAAGAACCACCATATATAAGCAAGTATCTTCTTTATTATTTATATTTCGTATTTCCTTTAGAGTTATTCTCTTAGTTTATTTTTAGTTTTAGTTTGCTTTATATTCTCTTTAAGTTTGCGTCTAAGTTTTATAAATAAACAAAAATCCAAAATAAGATATCTAAGCGTTCAAAATGGTTGTTCGAACTCCAGGCGGAAGTTCGAACTCTTTTTGTTTTGTGGTGTTCAGATGAATCTTTTTCGAAAGCCGTTGCCATTTAACCACCACATGAGCTCATGCATGTTTTGGATCTGAACTGCGTATGTTTGGATCTGTTATGTTTATTATCGTTGTTTAGATTTGTGGTTTATGGTGGTGTTTGTTTGTGCGTTTAAGGTTGTTTCAAAGTAGAAAAATTAAGGCCAATGATGTATAAGAGGCCTTTTGGGTTTCTGAAACATGGGGCCAATGTGAAAAAAATGTTGATGAAAGTTGTAGTGGTAACGATGCTGGAATGAGTTAAAACGGGTAGTTTTTATTACATTAGTGATGGTGGGAAGGGTATTAACTATTAAACCAACAAACACTTAACCTAACATATTTGTTCGGCTATGACGATAAGAAATTTTTTCGGCTAAGACATAGGTTTATCAGGAAATAGCGTGGACCACAAGATTTAAGTAATAGTAGACTATGAAACACATTCAATAGTCCAACACATTGTATTATTGCCCTAAGCTCATGACACCGAACCTTAACGTAATAAACTGTAATCAAACCAGTACTTGAGGTTTGTGCCCCAACACGGATACATATGTTACAAAAACATCCTACGAATTTTCTCAATACAGATGCTGCCAAACATCCTACGAATTTTCTTCGAATGTTAAATGCGTCAATGGTCAACTAGAAACCACAGCCTAGACGGGGATGGTCAGTCCCGATAGATCTATCCATAACACTAGCGTATACCCAGCAGGTAATTAACGGTTCATGATAAAAGGGGACTTAAATGGCAATACGGTAACTTAGGCAATAATGTAATCAGGAAATAGCATACAGTTTTGAAAACACTTGTGTCCAAAGAAATCAAGCATGTAACCTCCCCCGAATTTAATAAAACAAGTAGTAGAAAAATGGGCTATGAACTCACTTTGAGTGAATGGTAATCAATAAGTATTCACAATAGAAAATATGTCACGCTTACGATCGAATGCAACCTAATCCAATATAGGTCGTATAAGTACTAAACACTTGATTATTTATAGGTCGTATAGCTCATTATACTATCGTTCGGGCTATCATAATTAAGAGGTCATGTAGTGAACGTATGAGGAGCTAGGACACTTTAAATCGTAAATCCAACAACTCGTCGATACGCCACCCCGAAGAGGCCTCATTATGAAATTCTCTAGTAATATAGTAATTTGATAAACTAATACCACATATAGGTCTATATAGCTTGGTATGTGCTTAATTACACATACCATTTTCCATTAAAGACGGACTTAAATGACTAAAAACATACCAAAAATACATTGTATTTGTATGTTTTGCATTTGAATTGTGCAGGAACGAAGATTCAAAAAGAAAGCCAAAAACAAACAAAACCAAGCAAGGGATGGAAAAGACCAAGCCAAGTCAAAGTTTAAAGTCAACCACATGAAGAAAATACAACTTGGGGGACTAAAATTGCCAAACCCCAAGTTGTATTGCAAGAATCAAAAGACAAGGGTCGAAATTGCAAAAGGGGCAAAGTTTACAAGAAAGTTATAAAGACTTGAGGGACCAAAGCTGCCAACCTACCCAAAATAACCATTTTCCCGCCCAAACAAAACCCAGGTACAGCTAGGGATGTCGTCCCATACTTCTACCCTGCAAAACCACTCAACACCCTAGATAAATCATTTCAACCACTCCTCTATCAACCCCCCTCTTATCATTTTGGAATCGTCACAAGGTGTATTATTTTATAAAAGTGTTAACCCACTGTTTTGAATTCGAATTTACACAACCCTTTTATAATACTTTAAATGTGTACTCATTTTTAATAACTTGTTTTATATACTTTTTTAATCCAACTAGTTTATACTTAAACATTTCCACTTAAACCAACATGTTAACATACTTATAATCTCATTATTCCATGATATTACCAATCACATATTATATGAAAAAGTGTACAAAATCATAATCACAAGTAGAAATATGTTTTACATGTTTAAAAGTATCCTAATGGTGATATTGCTAAATAGAACACATAAACACATAAAATGATAAAAGTAAGGACATAAAGGTTTATAGATAACCTTAATGAGAAGTATGTGAGAACCAAAGTATCTAAACCCTCTTTAGATATAAAACCAAAGCTAGCACTCTTGAAAACCCAAATTTTCTAATGAAAACCCTAATCTTGCTTTTCTTGCTTCAACACTTGAAAATACTTATCCTAACCTTCAAAATACCTTAGGTTATCATAGGAAGTATGTAGTAATACTTGTATGGTCTTGGAAAATCAAGGTATGAATTATTTTAAAGGGGTGTTTGTTGCCGTGACATGAAGGAGAGAAAAAGGAAAAATGGTTTTGATTTTTTCTTAAGTGTTTTGGAGTGTTGGCTTAATTCTTGGTATCACTTCTTCTTATTAGCAACTAGCAGTCAAAGTCATAAAAAGTAGGGAGGAGGGGGGGAAGAGGGGGAGGGAGGGGGGGGTAGTAGGGGAAGAGGAGGGAGGGAGAGGGGGGAAGTGGGGGGGGAGCGGGGTAGAGGGGGGGGGAAGATATGGTAAGGAGGAAGGAGGAGTGGAGGAGGGTAGGGGTAAAGGAGGTAAAGAGGGAGAGAAGTGGGAGAAGGGGAGGAAAGGATAAGGGGGGGGGTGGGAGGAGGGAGAAGGGAGGGAGTAGATATAGGGTAGGGATGGGTCGTGTACATTAGCTTTTTCTATACTTTTGAGATCCTTGTCATTAATCAATACTTGTTCAAAAACATATAACTTGAGATAATAATAATAATAGCAAAACCAAACCCTACAACCACTTATACGATTTCTTGATAAGAAAATCAACCTAACCAATATTCATTTTAAAATCAGCCATACCATTCAATCAAAAAAACATTAAGTTTTGGATAATTGATTCTTACCGAGTACATGATCAAACATACGGATAACTGTTGGATTTCGAGTCAAGCGGATTAACCGATTCAAACAGATCCATAATAGCAAACAACGAACATTAAACGGGATCTCTACAGATCACCAACAATTAGTTGATGACCGGAGGATGACAATATATAGCGACTTGTACCTAGGCTCTAATACCATGTAGAAACTAAAGAGACAATGCAAAGCTTTATATTGAATTGATTATAAACTAAGATAATACAACCAGTATTTATAAGACAAACAAAGGGTGGAAGCCTAAAACCTAAACGGGCCTAGACTACTACGGGCCAACTATGCCTTATTAAACTAACATATTTATGTTCATCAATAAGCAAATTCTTATGCAAATTAAAACCATTTACTGTATTAACTAATTTCCCACCACCATCTTTGATTTATGAATCGAGTTGTGTTCATTGAAAGTAATTAAAAAATTATGTCCATGAACTATTAATGTGATTACAAGAAACCAATATATGATTCTAGTCTGGATTTTTTTGCTTATTCATAATTAATTAAACTCATCAAATTTCAATTGCTTCTCAAAATCTGGTTTATGTTGATGTGGTTTGCAAGGGTAACAAGAAATAATAAAAACAATGGTAGAATGGATATTTTACATTAAAAAGGAATTATTATGTATTTTAAAATTTTAAATTTGTATATAATAATAGTTTGGATATATATGATATTTTTATATCTTTGGAAGGATATATACGTAATTATAAGTTTTGGTTGAATATATATGCAGTTATAAAATTTTAAGAGGATATATATGCAATTCTCCTTATTATTAACCACTATTTATAAATTACAAAGACATGATAACCTAAATCCTAATGAACTTTAAGCCCACAGACCATGCTTGGTGACTAACTTAGGGGCTGTTTCTTTTTTACTTAATGGTCTTTTTAGGTACTTGTCTCACTTCAAATAGGAAAGTGTGTTCACCTATCCCTGTAGTGTGGTCACCTGTCCCTGTAATGTGGTCACCTGTCCCTGTAATGACTGCATCACAGTCAATGTCTATATAAGCTACTGTTGTCGGGTATGATCAGCTGTCCTCAACTCTCTCATCTCTACAGATCTCCTCTGGTCTGCCTTCAACATCTCTGAAATCACAGCCTGTCTCCTACGATCAGCAGCATGCAACTCTCTAATCTCTGACATCTGACCCAGTACGGTAGTGCGCAGTGACATAACCTCTCCGCGGGCAAGATCACTCGCATCCATCGATCGCCTCCAAGCCTCTCGGGACAATCTAGCCTCTGTCTCCATCTGATGACGTGTATATGCATGTGCTCATCTGTCTCTAAACAACATATTGAGCCGACCAGCCAATAGCTGTCTCTGACTCTGCTCATCGTCTAACCTCGTATAAATCTCATCCGTGTCATGTCTAACCCTAGTCTCAAATGCTGTTATATGTCGACCCAACTCCGTGTTAGTACTAACTGGTGCCCCCTGAAGGGTCTCAACTATCTCGTCCCATGAGTCGGTGATCTCATATCCAACCTCTCTATTTGGATTACGCCTGATATCCTTATCCATAGTAGATACAAAGCCATAGTCTGCTCTAAAACCTCCAACCGGTCTAGCAGCAACAGCATATGAGCTCTCTCCTACCTCGTATCCAGGACCAAGAGCGATACCTAACCTCTTCCGAGGTGGTAAGGTAACCTCGGGTCTGTCCTCCCTACGACTAGCAGAGGGTAGTAGCAATGGTGGTGATGAAGTAGGAACTGATATGGGCAAGGTTGTTGGTATCCCTATTGATGGTGCATCTGGTCTGGTAGGGGAGAGTATGAAGGGTGGTGGTAATGGTAGAGAATGGGAAGTAGATGCGGCCTCAGCTCTCATCCAGATCATCGCAGCTCGATAGCCCAATGAATGAATGAGGCTAGGAGGTGGTGCTGGTGATAACACAGGTGAGGGTGGTGATAGTGGTAGTGATGGAGAAAGTATATGGGGAAGTGGTAAAGAACATGGGGAGAGTGTTGATGATGGTGGAGTAGATATAGCGAGAAGTCTGACAACCTCTGCATCAGACGATACTGGTGTAGGTACTGGAGCTGGATTAGAAATCCTAGCTGTCACACGATATGCAGGGTGTGGTAGTGGTGTGGCCGCAGACTCATCCGTCTCGAATGGCTCTGTCTCCTCCGCAGATGGGGCCTGATTAGTAGCTGGTAAAGTAACAACTACAGAGTCGGCAGGTGCTAGGTGCTGCTCCTCTTCCCCATCAGCCTCCATGTCAACATCATCATCCTCATCCTCCTCTGATGGCTCATCCTCATCGTCTCCGTCATCTCCTTCATCAGCAGAATAGTCAACAGGATCCTCCTCGGGGTCCTCATCGTTATCCTCCTCCGAGTCTGCCTCAGGATCGGACTCCGGGACATAGTCAGGTGACTAAGCAGTGGGTGAAGCATCCTCAGCACCTGGCTGATCCTTAGCAACAATCTCAACATCAGTATGCTCTAGGCTTGGAACATAATCTGGCGAAGGTGGTGCCTGCTCTGGCTCCTCAGGGCCAGGCACGTAATCTGGAGAGGGTGGGGCCTGAAGAGCGGCCTCCACGTATGGGTCCTCTGGCATCCCAGGTATCTCAAGATACTCGTGATCATCGGCTCTCGGTGATCTTATGTCTGATAAATCTTCAAATGGGCTGGAAACCTTCATGTATGTAACCCCCGATTCATCCAAATCTGACATGACTGAATTTAAAAATTCAAAATAGCTTATATTAGTATTTAATATAAGACTCTTATAGTAATATACATTTATATCATAACATATATATCAATTATGAATGCATCTAGTCCAACTAACTAATGCAACAAGTAGTGTATGCTTGAATGTATGCACATGTGTATGTCCCGTGTAAAACCCCTTTGTATCAATTCGATGTTTGAAAACGGTTATAGTCCAGCAAAAACATTTGACCTGGTTTTCTATAACCTTGGCTCTAATACCAATCTGTAACACCCCTAAATTGGGTCGCAACGGAATAAGGGTCCGGGGCGTGTTACTTCATAGATCAATACAAGATGTATATAGAACGACCAAAACGTCGTTTAAAACTGATACATTGTAGTTGACAAAGTAATTGTTACATAAGCCAAAGCTTTACTTGTCCGTTTGACCAAAATACAAAGATTTCTAGCCCATAACAGTTATACAAAATATAATGCGACAAAATCTTTAATACATGATATCCAAATCAAAACCACCAATGTATCCCTTGCACCTCGTGCTTAGTGATCCCCTGAAAAACATTGCTTTAAAACGTCAACAATAATGTTGGTGAATTCATAGGTTTGATAAATCATATATTGTAGGACCACAAGATTTCCAAGATTTCCAAAGTGTATGTTAAATGCAACAGATGCAAGACATATCATAAATGTCAGTACGTTGCCCCTAAGTCATGACATGAGCTCGACTTAAATGTATCCATATAAATTCATTCATTGGTCCGTCATGATTGTTCTAAAACCCGCAACATCCTTATGTCTCGACATGGTATACGTTCGTCTTACCAGTGATAGCTAATCACCCAGAACGGGGATGTCAATCCCTAATAGATCTATTATAAACATTCGCGCTCACAATTCCAGCTAAATCGACTGACAGTTCATGATAATGGGCTCAACTAGGGTTATCGCTACTTAGGCAACACGTAATCATAATATAAAACTTAACCACTTGTGTCCAATTATAAAACATTGCATGTTTCTCACCCCAAAAACTTTGTAAAAACAAATCATGTAAAATGTGGGGCTATGAACTCACCTTGGGTGAGTGAATCAACAGTATATATCACAAAATGATAATGCTTCAAGTAAATGCCCGAATGCAACCTAATTAATTATAGGTTGTATAAGAATAATGCCAAGTGTATACATATGATCATGACATATACAATGCGATGCCACTCATATATACTCGTAGTGAGGTGTTGAACATAAATTTATATGTTGTTTAAATGAAGTATCCTTTGAAGTTTTATTTGGCTATTTGCCTTTTTTAAATAACATCGTACTATCGTTCGGGCTATCATAATATAGAGGTCATGTAGTGAACATATGAGGAGCCAGGACACTTTAAATCGTAAATCCACAACTAGTCAATATGACACTCCGAAGAGGCCTCATATCATTATGAAACTCCCTAATAATATAGCACTTGGTATATATAAGTTATATGTAAAAATCATAAGGAAAAGGGTTTTGAATACATAAGCATAAAAGTAAATTAAAAACTAGTTTTGTGTAGTTATAAGTCCAACTTAAAACGCGGGTATCTAACTCGTTATAAGGCCGTTTTTCTTGGAGAAACTCTCTAAACAAAGCTAAAAATGTCTACTTTCATTATATCAAAGCCTTTATTCCATTTCATAAGTTTTAGATGTTGGTTTATGCAAAAACATTTTCGGACCTGCTCAAAACAGTTTTTAAGAAAACTTGTGTAGCAAATCGGCTATATCTCATTCGTTTTCCCATAAAATCACGCGTTTCTGGTGCCTATGATTATCTACTCTGAGTCTAGTTTTCAAATATGTAAGCCACTTGACTCACTTTGTTACCAATAAAACGTTATACCCAAAACAATACATGACTGTCACTGCTGTCCCAAGACAGCATGTTTGCCTCCCGGTAAACGGGCCATATCTCCCTCGTTATTTATCGAAACATGTTGGTTCAAGTCTCAGATTTTAAGTCAAAGAGTTCTCTAAATATACTTCAACTGGACCAAATGCCCAAAACGCACCTAACCTAGTGGTTTTTACAAAAGAAATTTGGTGTGCAGATTCATGTCCGAATTTAGTAACTTTCTTTGCGTGACTTACTAGCCATAGCAAATGATCTTTAAAAATTCCCAAAAAATGCAGAGAACATCACAAGACATATAGTTATATGACTTAGAAACAGCTAGGGCCAAAAATATGTCTACATATGTTTTATAAATTCAAACTTAAGCATGATATTCAAAATCAGATTCTGAGTTTTAAGCAACAAGCTTTTCATTAACTTCTTTAACACCACAAGTATATATAAGTCCTAATATGAACATGGCATGCATTATATATGTAAATACAAGTATGAAAATGAGATTGTCATACTTACAAAGTGATGGGAGTGATTAGTGAACAATAAACCCAAGACTATTACTAGAAATCCCTAATTAAGCTTCAAAAAAACCCTAGCTTCTTATAACCCTTTTGTATGATCTTGAATACCCTTAAACAAACTTGAAAATCCCTTGCTATATGATGATGTTGCTGCTGTATTGTATAGGGAGAAAGAGAGGATAAGAGTGTTTTGTTTATGGTGAATGAGTGAAAGAAATAAAGGTGCTAGTTATATAGGAAAAGTGTGCAAGCTTATGTAAAATATCCAAGGGACAAGAAAACATGAATTCCAATGAATGTAAGGGGGAGTGGCGTAGGAAATGGCAGCAAGAATGGGAGAGTAGTGTGTTAGGTTAGCATTGTAAGAGGAGTGAAGACTTTAGGACATAGTTGCTAGATATTGTATAAACTAATAGGAATTGATGTAAATTGTTTAGAATGCATATAGGGGATGGATTTATATGAGTATAAGGGTAGGGAAATGACTAAAATTTTAAGAATGTATAAGTATTTGAGGGTATTTGATTGAGTATAGATAGGTATTGGTGCTTCCGGGTATGCCAAAATGCGTTTTATCGCGAAACGTAAACACTTTACGTAACTAATAAAAATACAATGAACAAAGTTAATAATTATCCTCAAAATAATTACTTAACACTTGCTTGATGTAAACATTTAATTGTTTGATGCCCGTTTACATTGCACGCTAATTTTTAGCTAACGCGATTTCACTTAATACATGAAATTACAAGCAAACGCGTACGACACTAAAAATAAAGAGTAGATTTATCGACGTCGTCAATGACTTGAAAATACGGGGTGTTATAGGTGCAATTTGGAGAGTTTTGTAATGCTAATGGTATTACACATAACTTCTCGGCTCCACGCACTCCTCAATCAAATGGCATGGTCGAAAGGAAAAATAGGACACTTCAAGAAATGAGTAGGACTATGTTGAACGAGCAATCGTTACCACAAAAGTTTTGGTGTAACGCCATAGATACTTCAACATACATTCTCAATCGAATCCTCATTAGAGCCATTCTAGGAAAAACACCTTACAAACTCTTAAGAGGTAGGAAACCTACGTTAGATTATTTTAGAGTGTTTGGAAGCAAGTGCTTCATTTTGAACACCAAAGACTACCTTACCAAGTTTGACCCAAAGTCATACGAAGGTGTCTTTTTAGGTTACTCCTAAAATAGTAAAGCCTACATCATCCTTAATAAACACACTAAGAAAATCGAAGAATCACTCAACGTGACATTCGATGAAACTCCTCCACCTTCTAAGACATCACCCTTGGTGGATGATGACTTAGATGAAGAAGAAGCCATTAGGGAAACCAAAAAGAAAAACCTAGAAAATGTTGTTGAGGATGAAACATTAGAAATTGACGAAATAGTCAATATTAAGGAATCTAGGAACCATCCTTTAGAAAATGTTATAGGAAACCTTAACCAAAGAACCCTTAGGTCACAAGCCCAAAACCAAAGTAACTTCTTTTGTTTTATATCAACTATAGAACCTAAGAATGTGAATGAAGCGTTAGGAGATGAAAGTTGGATAGTCGCCATGCAAGAAGAATTAAATCAATTCGTTGCTAACGACGTTTGGGAGTTAGTTCCACAACCTAGGAATATGACAATCATAGGAACTAAGTGGGTATTTAGAAATAAGTTAGACGAGAACGGTGTTGTTTCTCGAAATAAGGCTAGGTTAGTTGCTCAAGGCTATAATCAACAAGAGGGCATCGATTATGATGAAACTTATGCTCCAGTTGCTAGACTTGAGTCTATTAGGATATTATTAGCTTATGCTTGTGCCTTAGATTTTAAACTATTCCAAATGGATGTAAAAAGTGCATTCCTGAACGGTTTTATCAATGAGGAGGTATACGTGGCACAACCTCCGGGATTCATTGATTTCCCCAGAAAGAGTGCCTCATTATGAAAACTCCTATAATATAGTATTTTTTGATAAATAATACCACATATAGGTCTATATAGCCTCAATCACACCATCTAATTGTTTTTTGGTAAAAATTGTGTTTAATAAGTTAAAACGTTTATAATTATTGTTTTAGTAAAACTAGCATAACTTTTCCCGCGTTTTAAGAGCCCGATTTTGAACGATCTTATGCCCCCATCTTTCGTAATTAAGACGAGTTTATCATAAATTTACATTTATGAACTTGACCTTCTGGTGAACAGTAACTTTTACTGTTCACAACACCCAGACCATAATTTAATTTTAAATAGTTCTCAGTTATCGTAAAACCCGTAAACTCGTATTTTATTCGTTATATTACCGTTTTTAGCGATACTTTTGAGAATGTACTCGTAATTGAAAGTTTTCTTGATTTATGAAATTTAAAAAGATAAAAGTTTCTGTCATGAATAGGAAATATATGTTATCAAAATAGTTATAAAAGTATAAACTTGAAATCGTCCGTATCGTTTTTTTTTCGTTATAAAATCGTTTGTTTTCGAGTTACTTATCATTTTGGAATCGTCATGAGTGTAATTATTTTAAATAAAAGTGTTAAACCCACTGTTTTGATTTCGAATCCCAAACAGCCCCTTATGATCAACATATATACTTATTTATTTAATTCTTTTAATATACTTTTTAATTCACTAGTTTTATACTTAAACATTTTCTACTTATATCAACATGGACAATACTTATATAATCATATCTAACTACCATGATATAAGCAACAACAAACATAATAAAACAGTGTACAAATTCATAATCTCAATAAAAATATGTTTACACATGTTATAAAAACATCCTAATTGATTTAACTAAATAGAACAATTAAACACAAAAAGATGATTAAAACAAGACAAAAAGGTTTATAGAAAAGCTTATAATGAGTGTTGTGAAATGGAAATAAACCACACCCTTGGGAAATTAAAACCCTTGGCTTGAAATAATGAGATAAAACCCTAACTTTCTTATGCACTTGTTTCTTGAACTTTATTGTCTTAACTTCTTGTTAGCATAAACCAAGCCTACAATACTCTAGGACATCTTAGATATATAGTAGGGATGTTGTAAATGTGTTAAATAAAAATTTGGTATGGATGGGTGGTGTTCTTTGGTTGTCGTAGGCTATAGAGAGGAGGGAGAGAGTTTTGTGTGAATTTTGCTAAGTGTTATGATTCATGAATGTGTATGCTAGTATTATATATGTATCATGACTAGTCAAAGGAACATATGGAGGGTTTTAAGGATGGTCTTGGTCAAGGGACAACAAGGAGGGTTTTAAGGAGTGTTTATGGTCAAAGGAACATAACTAGCTAGGTTTTTAATGAGGAAGAGTTTGTACCAGTCCTAAATTGGTCAAATGTGAGCTCTTGGTCCCCTTTTGAGTACATAAGCCACGAAAATTGGGGAGGGGATAGGACTAGTGGTGTTTTTGATATTTGTTGTGATATTTATGTAATACTGAAAGTATTATGATGTAAAGTTATAATGTAAAGTATAACTTGTAAAGTGTTTGTTCTTAGTTTAGTTTCTTTTATTTATATATGACCAAAAATGTTAACAGATTGGAAATTTTATAAAACTTTGGGTATAAGTCTAATAATGGTATTTGTTGTAGGCCTAGATAATTTGGTGTTCCGGGAAATGCTTAAACGTAATTTTATTCGCGAAACGTAAACCTTTACGTAACCGAAAAAATAAAAACATAAGACGTAATTATTACTTAGTAAAAATAATATAATGCTATGCTTGATGAAAACTTTAATTGTTGGCTCCATTACGTGTGATTGTTGATTTTTAGCTTACGCGATTTAACTTAACGATTAGAATTAAATAAGCAAACGCGAAAGAAAAAATAATAATAGTAAATGAATTTAATGAACGAATCTTCATTGATCAAAATTACGGATTGTTCATCCTTCCCCGTTAAATGAGCCTTGTCCTCAAGTCTAAAGTTGCGACATCTTACGAAAGATACGGTGTTCAGAGTAAAAGATGCGATATTTCTTCCCGGAATATGTTATGAAGAGGTGTCGATACTTTTTACATTATGATTATTATTTTAACATGTCCCAACGTCGTGAACAGTAACCCCCAACGGTTACTTTCCCCCTTTTATTAACAAAATTTCTCCGCCATTTCTCCATACAAAACCCCAACTTAAAACTTTCTCTTACATTTTCTCTTATCCAATCCTCAAAAATGTTGCACATCATCAACGGCTCTTGGCATGCGACCGCGATAGCACACGCATTATCTTGCCTACTTCCCCATACGAAGAAGGATTCAGTATTTGGGCCTTTATTCTAGCAATTCTCGTGTCGGCATTATCTTGCTATGGTGTGGATCTATGCATGAAGACTAGATACTAAGGTTAGGAGGGTTGAAATAAAACTTGTAATTCCTTTATGTCCTTATGTATTCTTATTTCTAAGAGAATAAACGGATGTTGTGGACACAAATTTAATTTGTTTTTTATTTATGTCTTTCGAATATTTTACATGCTTAGTAAACGCTTTTCATTCCCTTTTAATGGCTTTTAACTTAGCGTTCAAAATTTTGACGTTTTTTTTTTTTCAACTTTATATAGTAAGGTGATGAAGTTTTCACATTACATTACTTTGATAGATAATTCGAAATCATTCGGTACAACAAAAATTTAAGCAAAAGTATAAAAGAAATTTAGACGAAAGTTCAAAAGAAATTTAAGCGAGAATTCCTAAAGGGATAAAGTCTAAGCATTGATATCCGTCCCCCATGTTGTTAAAGTTTTGTATTGGTTTCTCCTCCTACTAAGGCATTCACCATTCCATCCACGTTCTTCAATACATTAACGTGGTTTCCTTAGTTTCTCGGTTCTTTAACTCCGGGCAATCACTCCTGTATGCCCATTATTTCCCACAACCAAAGCATGTCACATTTTGTAGCGAATTGCCTCCCGCACAGGAATCCTAGTTTGACCTCCCCTTCCTGGACCAATGCTTGTGACATTTACTAACCAAGAGGACACGACCTTGCTGATGAAAGTCTTGCCCAATTGCACCATGGTAAGTTCCTAGCGTTGCCTCTATCATCCTTACTGGGGCGCACATAAACCATGTTCAGCTTCTTGTCATCGGTTTTACTGCTGGTTGATTTAGTTGTTCCCATTTGTTGGTCTTCTCACTTCCTTTTTATTGCAATCGACCGATCCTTATGCCTTAGCCTGAACCCCTTGTTCAATCAGTTCTCCAGCCAGTTGATTGCATCAGTGCATATCGCAGGCTATGCAAGAAGAAACAATTTCCTTTGATTTCCCCTGGAAATCCTTTCGAATGTGTACTTTCAATCTTTTTCTTTTCAGTTGACACCAAACTCAGGACACATCAAAACCAGTTCGTGGAAGCGATCGTTTGTATTCTCGATGGTCATCCTCCTTCCAAAGTCAAGTCCAAAGCTCTTGCTCCATCCTTTGTATATCAGTTACTGGGCAGTATACAGTATCATCATAGCTTTTTATTAAACTTGCCCCAGGGGATCTGAGTAGCATTACAAAGTCCCAAAGTTTGAACATTTCTTTCCCACCATGTTAGAGCACGTACCCCGAATACGTGCAACATAGCAAACTTCACTTTGTCATCTTTAGCACATTTTACAAAACTAAACACTTGCTCTATCTTTTCGAACCAACGTTTCAGTCCGACAACACCTTCAGTCCCGTTGAAAGAGTGAGGCTTGCCGTTCATGAATGTCTTATACGAACATCCTTGCACCTCTGGTGCAACAGTTCCTCCAGTATTCGTTGATCCAGATCCACCAGTATTGTTTGAGTCAGCTCTAGTCTTTTCATATTTTTCAATGGCTTTGGCCACACGCCTTTCCCACTATCTTTCTAATAAGACTTCTCCTTAAAAAATCTTATTGGGCGCAATGATTCTTGGTCACACATGTAGCCCAATTCGTTAAGTAATTTGTAAAGGAATGAAAAGTCATGGCACAATGAGATGATGGAGAAGAGAAATGAGAAGGATGATGTTTAAATAATCATGAATTATATCAGGGTATATAATAATTGACCGAAAAGAAATAGTAATATATGTTAAAAGATAGACCGTAAGAGATAGAATGTAAAAACCAAGTATTAATAAATATAATTATAATATATATATATATATATATATATAAAATATATATAATATATAATAAGTTACATAATGCAACTATAACAATCGGAAAAAGTAGCGGATCAGGCGAGTTGCGTCGCGCGGATACGGATAAGCAATGAAGGATTCTGCTTTTTAAAAATGAAAGAATAGAAAATCTTTAAACTTTGTGGTTATAGACTAGGTTTTTGAAAAATGACCCAGTTCCCAATAACCTTGGCTCTGGTACCATCTATAACACCCCCAAAATCAGGTCGCAAGCCGAAAGGTAAAAATGGGTCTACTCAAAGTACAAAAAACAAGATATATAAAGACGACCTTAACTGACGATAAAAATAAGAATCATCAATGTCATACAAAAGATCAAGTTTTCCCACGTTATTCCCATAGTTTTGAAAAAAAGACATTAAGATTTTATAAGAACACAAAGTTTTCATTGAATTTAAGAAATCAAATCCCTCTAATAGATATCCGTCACGGCTCCCACCAAGCTTATGCCTTAGCACCTAGAATTAAAACAGCTAAAATGTCAACAAAATTGAAGAGAGAAATTCATAGTTTATCAGGAAATAAGCGTGACTACAAGAATCGAAAGTAATAGTAGACTATGAAACACATTCAATATCAAAACAAGATAATTGCCTAAGCTCATGACACCGAATCTTAAACGAAATAAACTGAAATCAACCCAGTGACACGAGTTTGTTGCCCCAACAACAGGATACAGATGTTGCACAAAACATCCAAACAATTTTCTCAATTACATATGGCTGCCAAACATCCTACGAATTTTCTTCAAAGTAATGCGTCAATGTCAACTAGAAACACACAGCCTAGATGGATGGTCAGACCCGATAGATTTCTATCATAACACTACGTATACCCAAGCATTGTAATTAACGGTTCATGATAAAATGGTCTTAAGGAGCATAAGGGTACTTAGGCAATAATGAAATCCAGGAAATAGCATACAGTTTTGAATACACTTTGTCCAAATTGTGTCCAAAGAAATCAAGCATGTAATCTCCCCCGTATTTAATAAAGCAAGTAGTAGAAAAAAGGGGCTACGAACTCACCTCGAGTGAATGGTAATCAACAAGTATTTACAATAGAAAATGCATCACGGAAATGACGGAATGCAACCTAATCCAATATAGGTCAGCATAAGTACTAAGCACTTAGATTAACAACAACATATAGCTCATCATACTATCGTTCGGGCTATCATAATTAAGAGGTCGTGTAGTGAACGTATGAGGAGCTAGGACACTTTAAATCGTAAATCCAGCCAGCAACTCGACGAACGTCACGCCCTAAGTAGGCCTCATCATTATGAACAATCCCTATAGTAAAAATAGTACTCTGAAAACAATACCACATATAATCCTAATAATATCTACATCACCGTCTAATCGTTTTAGTGAAATCCATTTTTATAAAGTAAAAACGTTAATAATTTACGATAGTAAAGAATGGAGTCACTATCTCAGTTTTAAGTCCATTTCTTTCGTTTCTTACGTCCATGCCTTCGCATTAAGACGAGTTATCAAAATATAGCATTTTCAAATTTTGAGTTTTCTGATGAATAGTGATTTTTTACTGTTCATAACAGTTATATTTTTATGTTTATAGATTTAGGTATCGTAATTCTCGTAAATGTCGTAACGTATTCGTTATAGCTCCGTTTTTATCGATTCTTTCGAGCACGTTCTCGTAATTAAAATTTATATCATATTAATGATGTTTTTAAAAATAAAAGTCCCTGATGAACAGTAACTTTTTATAAAATTTATTTTATAAAAGTTTAATTAACGTATAACTTAAAATTAGCGTATCTCCTTCGTTATAAATCGGTTTTTCGAGTTCTTTACATGCCCACGATCCTTGTGACATGTAGTATTTTATAAAAATATAAAATAAATACTTTAATTTCGTATTTCAAACAGCCCCTAAAATAATTTTTGATAAAAATGTGTTTAAAATTGTTTTTATAACTTTTTTTTATACTTTTTAATCACTAGTTTATACTTAAACATTTTCCACTTAAACCAACATGTTAACATACTTATAATCTCATTATTCCATGATATTACCAATCACATATTATATGAAAAAGTGTACAAAATCATAATCACAAGTAAGTTATCCATTTAACATGTTTAAAACCCTAAATGGTGATTTTGCCATATAGAACCAATATACACATAAAATGATAATTATGAAGTGTTAGGGTTTTAGATAACCTTAGTAATGATGAGTGGTGAATGGGAAATAAACCACACCCTTGTGATTTAAACCCTTGGCTTGAAATATGAGATGAAAACCCTAACTTTCTTATGAACTTGTTTCTTGAACTTTATTGTCTTAACTTCTTGTAAAGCTTAAACCAAGCCTTCAAATCTTCTTAGGACATCTTAGATATATAGTAGGGATGTGTGTAAATGTGTTAAATAAAATTTGGTATGGATTGGGTGGTGTTCTTGGGGTTGCCGTAGGCTAGAGAGGAGGAGGGAGAGAGTTTTGTGTGAATTTTGCTAAGTGTTATGATTCATGAATGTGTATGCTAGTATTATATATGTATCAAGACTAGTCAAAGGAACATATGGAGGGTTTTAAGGATGGTCTTGGTCAAGGGACAACAAGGAGGGTTTTAAGGAGTGTTTATGGTCAAAGGAACATAACTAGCTAGGTTTTTAATGAGGAAGAGTTTGTACAAGTCCTAAATTGGTCAAATGTGAGCTCTTGGTCCCCTTTTGAGTACATAAGCCACGAAAATTGGGGAGGGGATAGGACTAGTTGGTGTTTTTGATATTTTGTGGTGATATTTATGTAATACTTGAAGTATTATGATGTAAAGTTTAATGTAAAGGTATAACTTGTAAAGTGTTGGTTCTAGTTAGTTTCTTTTATTTTAAATTTGACCAAAAATGTTAACATGATTGAAGTTTTATAAAAACTTTGGGTATTGAGTATAATAATGGGTATTTGTTGAAGCTTAGAAAAGTTTTGGTGGTTCCGGGAATGCTTAAACGTAATTTATCGCGAAACGTAAACGCTTTACGTAACCGATAAAATAAAACATAAGAAGTTAATTATTACTTTAGAAAAATAATATAATGCTTGCTTGATGAAAACTTTAATTTGTTTGGTGCCCGTTTACGTTGATTGTTGATTTTTAGCTTACGCGATTTAACGTAACGATTAAAATTAAAAGCAAACGCGAAGAGAAAAAAAATATATATATAAAAATGTTTCGCCAAAAGTTTTATTAAAAACGAACCAACACTATTCATGTCAGGAAATAGTGTATAAAAATCATATTTCTCTTGTTTTATTCGTTAAGTGAAAATTTTTAGCTTACGCGATTTAATTATGTGATGAGAATTAAAGTAAACGCGCACGAGAGAAAAAAAATAGTGAATTTAATGACGTCGTTCATTGATCAAAAATCGATTGTTACAAGTCCCTTCCCCGTTAAATAGCCTTGTCCTCAAAAAGGGCCCCCCCCCCCCCCTTTTTTCCATTTGCGACACTTGACGAAAGTACGGGTTCAGAGAAAAAGATGTTAATATTTCTTTCGGAATAATGTTGATGAAGAGGTGTAGATAATTATTATTTTTTTTTAATTTTTTATTTTATTTTTATGAACAGTGCCCCAACGGTCGGTGAACAGTAACCCCAACGGTTACTTTCCCCCTTTTTATACAAAATTTTCTCCTCCATTTCTCCATACAACACTTAATCTTTCACTTACATTTTCTCTTATCCAATCCTCAAAAATGTTGCACATCATCACGCTCTTGGCGATGGCGACCGCGATAGCACTCGGCATTTATCTTGCCTACTTCCCATACGAAGAAGGATTTCAGTATTTGGCCTTTATTCTAGCAATTCTCGTGCCCCTCATTGTTCTTGCAATCGGCGTAGATCTCTTTTGGAAGGAATAGATATTAGGGGAGGGTTGTAATAAAACTTGTATTTCCTTTATGTTCTTATGTAATCTTATTTCTAAGATAATAAATGGATGTTGTGGCAATAAATCTTTTTGTTACTTTTATGCCTTTCGATAATTTCGTTACCACGCTTGGTAACTCGTTTGCATTTCCCTTCTAAATTGATTTAACTTGGGTGTTTGTTTAATATTTATTGTTGCGACAAAGGCTCGGCTCCTAGTGGGTTTATTTGTTCCCTTCAGCTTAACGTGTCAGTTGTAACATTTTTTTTGATGTTGTCGACTTTATATAGTAAGGTGGAGTGAAGGTCTGCTTAGTTGCTACGGTTACTAATTCGATTTCCAGAAGTAAACGCGTTTTATGAATATGCACACAAAACTTGATGCAAATAGAAAATTGTTTCTTGACAAGAAGTTTTAAGGTGACTACTCTCAGCATGGGCATGGTCCTTCCTGAATTATACATAGTTGATCAGGCTATGTATATTTGAGGGCTAACGATGCGATGCTCATTTTCGTCAAAAATTGTGTTATGATTTCCTAATAATTGTGGTAGTGATTTGTATAAAATTTATAGAGAGTTAAAGTAGAATTGACGTTTTTATAATATGTTAATTTGATAGATACTTGAAATCATTCAGTACAACAGAAATTTAAGCGAAAGTACAACAGAAATTTAAGCGAAAGTACAAACAGAAAAATTTATAAGCAAGAATCCTAAAGGGATAAAGTCTAAGCATTGATATCATCCTCCATGTTGTTAAGGTTTTGATTGGTTTCTCCTCCTACTAAGGCATGCACCATTCCACGTGCTTCAGTACCTTTAACTTGGTTTCCTTAGTTTCGGTTCTTTAACTCCGGGCAATCACTCCTGTAGTGCCCATGATTCCCACAACCAAAGCATGTAACATTCTGTAGCGAATTGTCTCTTGCTAACAGAAACCTAGTTTCACAATCCCCTTCCTGTGACCAAGCTTGTGACAATTACTACACCTAGGAGGACACAAACCTGGCTGATGATGTTCCTTGCACCTATTTCACCATGGTAAGTTCCCAAGCCAGCCTCTACCCTAGCTGGGGCCGCCACATAAATCCTTACAGCTTCTTGTCTTCGATTTTCTGCTGGTGAAAGTTTGTTCCACTTGCTGGTCCGTTCCCACTTCCTTTTATTGCTATCACCGATCCTTAATGCCTTAGCCTGAACCCCTTGTTCAATCAGTTCTCGAGCCATGTTGATTGCATCATGCAAAGTCGCAGGCTTTGAAGAAGTAACATTTCCTTTGATTCCCCTCTGGGGAAAATACCTCCGAATGAACTTTTCAATCTTTTTTCTTTTTAGTTGACACCTAACTCATGACAACATCACAACCAGTTTCTTGGAATCGAATTTGTTGTATGCCTCGATGTCATCTCCTTTCAAAGTCAAAGTCCAAAGCTCTTGCTCCATCCTTTGGATTTCAGTTGCTGGGCAGTATGCAGTAGTCATCATAGCTTTTACGTTGCTCTAGGGGATCTGATTAGCATTAGCAAGTCCTAAAGTTTAAACATTTCCGTTCCACCAGGTCAGAACGAAGCACGGACTCTCGAACGTGCACAAACACAAAAAACCTTTACCTTGTCATCTTCAGCACACTTACAAATCTCAAACACTTGCTCCATCTTTTCAAACCAGCGTTTCAGTCCGACTACGCCTTCAGTCCCGCTGAAAAGAGTTAGCTGCCGTTCATAAATGTACTTATCGAACATCCTTGCACTTCTGTGTGAAACAGTTCCTCCAGTATTTACTAGATCCATATCAACCAGTATTGTTTTTGAGGTAACTCTTGTCTTTTCATTTCTTCCAATAGCTTTGGGGCTACAAAACTCTTTCCCACCCCTATCCTCTTAACAGATTTATCCCTAAATCTCCTTGGCGGCATGATTCTAAGCCATGCAAGTACACATTCGTTAAGAATTTGTAAAGGTATGAAAAGTCATGGCTCGTGATAATAATAGAGAAAAGGAAATAGAAAAGTGATATAAATAATCATAATTTAATCAGAATGGTCAATATTTATATAATTGACCGATAGAAATAGATATTATGTCAAAAGATAGACGTAAGAGATCGAATTTAAACCAAGTATTATATATATAAGATTATATAATGCAATCATGATAATCAGAAAAGTAAGTAAGGATCAGGGAATACGCGCGCGTGGATATCGGATAGCGATGAAGGATTCTGTATTTAAAAATGAAAGAAAAGAAAACCTTTAAACTTTGTGGTTATAGACTAGGTTTTGAAAATGACCCAGTTCCAATAACCAATTGGCTACTGGTACAATCCTGTAACACCCCCAAAATCGGGTCGCAGCGGAAAGGTAACAATGGGGTGCTACGTCAAAGTACAAAAATCAAGATATAGAAAACGACCTTAAATGGACGTTAAAAATAAGATTCATTCAATGTCATTACAAAAGATCAGAGTTTTCACGTTAGGTCCCATAGTTTTGATAAAAAGACATTAAGATTTTTATAAGACAAAAGTTTCATTAAATTTAAGAAATCAGAATCCCTCTAATAGATATCCGTCACGGCTCCCATCCAAGCTTATGCCTCAGCACCTGAGATTAAAACATGCTAAAACGTCAACAAAATTGTTGAGTGAATTCATAGGTTTATCAGGAAATAGCGTGGACCACAAGATCGAAGTAATAGTAGACTATGAAACACATTCAATAGTCTAAAACATGTATTATTGCCCTAAGCTCATGACACCGAACCTTAACGTAATAAACTATAATCAAACCAGTACTCGAGGTTTTTGTGCCCCAACACGGATTCAGGATGTTACAAAAACATCCTACGAATTTGTTCACTGCTCGCGAGCGCGCGCGCGAGCGAGAGAGCCGCGAAACATTCCTACTGAATTTTTCTTCGAATTATAAATGCGTCCCAATGGTCAACTAGAAACCACAGCCTAACGGGGATGGTCAGGTCCCGATAGATCTATCCCATAACACTACCAGAGAGCGTATACCCATCAGGTAATTAAGCGTATATGATAAAAGGGGAATAAAATGGCAATACGGTAACTTAGGCAATATTGTAATCAGAAAATTGCAACAGTTTATTGAAACACTTTGTGTCCAAAAAATTCAAGCATGTAAATACTTCCCCCGTATTTAATAAAACAAGTAGTAGAAAAAGGGGCTACGAACTCACCTTGAGTGAATGGTAATCAACAAGTATTCATAATAGAAAAATTAGCTCACGCTTACGATGAATGCAAACCCTAATAATCCAAATATAGGTCGTAAAAAGTACTAAACACTTTGATTTGTAGAATCCAATATCCAAGACTGTTTCATGATTAGGATCCAAGATCTGGACTCAACTAGGGTATTATAACAATGATTGATTAAGCACAGCGGAATAGAACAAGAACACAATCATGTTACTAATAAGGTTTTCTTTATTGAACATAAAGAAACTAACTACTACTACTACTACTAAACACTCTATGTGTTTCTAGACTCTCATTGGAGAGACTAGCTATGAATGGATGCCTCTAACCTAGGCACTAACCCTCTTTATATAATAGAGGAACTAGGGTTTACAAGCCAAACCCTAGCTTACTAACTAAGCTAACTAAATATTACATATTAGGTCCTTCATTGTTTCTTCTTTCTTCATTTCGTCTAATAGGTTTTGTAATCTTCAAATCTGTAATTCCCAACAATCTTCCCCTATTTGATATTACAAAACAACCTGCATGAAGAAACAATGCTAAAACATGTCATCACAATAATAAGTTGCACATCATAAAACTTCTTCCCCTTTTTGTAATCATCTAATAGGGGTCTTGTGCAACTCGTAAACGCTTCCCCTTAAGTGATGCATGTAGATGGTTAAGTATATCAACAATAAGCTTCCCCTTAAAAGTATACTCACCATCTGCTTGAATCATGAACTCGGTAGCATAGATCATCTCTTCCTTTAGTGCGAAAAAGACATGCTTATTACAATATCATGTAACAAAATGTCTTTGGATAATTCTTGTAGTCAATATATGCATGGCGATTACATGCAATGGCCGATAGTCTCGGTGAGCTCAGACGGATCAACCAGAAACCACTCAATGCTTATGATCATTCGAATTTTGTAATGATCATATCATGAACTGTATGGTATCATATGCCCCCCAAAATATTTGTAAAGAGCATGTAACTGTTCCAATCAAGAATCATATCATGCACTGAATCTCCAAAACGAACTATACACATCATCATTATTCAAGATCCAAGGGCGTCTGAGGACCTATAATACTAGCAGCAATAACAAACAATATCAAACAAGGCAAGCAGAAGAAACCATAAGCAAACCAGTAGGAACCACAAAGCCTACCAGCAAGAACTACCAGCAGGAACCATGAACTACCAGCAGGAACCATGACCAACAATCAGCAGAACATAAGAAACCATCAATAACTCATAATCACTCCAGAAACGAATCAGATAACAGCCAGTTAGGAACACTAAACATACCAGTAGCAACGACCAGCAGTAATGATATAACTGGTACTAACCGAAGAAGGCAGACTTATCTTTTAAATAACAAAAAGTCCTACAAATAAGCCCACAAATAACGCATTCAATGAAACTTGTTTTGAATTCGTACTTATCACAAAAAGTACGTACCAATCCAAATCCCACACGTCATTGACCATCTGCTGCCTTAGAAAATTCACTCGGTCAAATAACATTAATTCAAAACGTACGCAACATTTGACCAGAAATCAAATATCATGTGACCTTTTTCTTCAACCAGATTTGACAATTCAACCTACACGCAATTTGTCTTGACCTGCTCCATACGCCACACATTATCTCGTGTCCCACAACAAATTGCACAAAACGTTAATGTTACTTCTATGGTCCCACAAATGTTAAATGCGTCAATGGTCAACTAGAAACCACAGCCTAGACGGGGATGGTCAGTCCCGATAGATCTATCCATAACACTAGCGTATACCCAGCAGGTAATTAACGGTTCATGATAAAAGGGGACTTAAATGGCAATACGGTAACTTAGGCAATAATGTAATCAGGAAATAGCATACAGTTTTGAAAACACTTGTGTCCAAAGAAATCAAGCATGTAATCTCCCCCGTATTTAATAAAACAAGTAGTAGAAAAAGGGGCTACGAACTCACCTTGAGTGAATGGTAATCAACAAGTATTCACAATAGAAAATGCGTCACGCTTACGATCGAATGCAACCTAATCCAATATAGGTCGTATAAGTACTAAACACTTTGATTTGTAGAATCCAAGATCCAAGACTGTTTCTTGATTAGGATCAAAGATCTGGACTTAACAAGGGTATTATAACAATGATTGATTAAGCACAGCGGAATAGAACAAGAACACAATCATGTTACTAATAAGGTTTTCTTTATTGAACATAAAGAAACTAACTACTACTACTATTACTAAACACTCTATGTGTTTCTAGACTCTCATTGGAGAGACTAGCTATGAATGGATGCCTCTAACCTAGGCACTAACCCTCTTTATATAATAGAGGAACTAGGGTTTACAAGGCAAACCCTAGCTTACTAACTAAGCTAACTAAATATTACATATTTGGTCCTTTATTGTTTCTTCTTTCTTCATTTCGTCTAATAGGTTTTGTAATCTTTAAATCTGTAATTCCCAACAATCTTCCCCTATTTGATATTACAAAACAACCTGCATGAAGAAACAATGCTAAAACATGTCATCACAATAATAAGTTGCACATCATGAATCTTCTTCCCCTTTTTGTAATCATCCAATAGGGGTCTTGTGCAACTCAGAAACGCTTCCCCTCAAGTGATGCATATAGATGGTAAGTATATAAACAATAAGCTTCCCCTTAAAAATATACTAACCATTTCATGAATCTCGAACTTTAATTGGCTTGAA
>BQNB010069368.1:5361-33511 GCA_026074375.1 Tanacetum coccineum | reverse complement strand
AATAATTAAAAGCGAACGCGTAAAACTCTAAAAATAAATAATGGAATTTATTAAAGTTGTAAATAACCTAAAAATGAGAAATGTTACACATAGTCCCACTTTTTACATTGTTTTAAACTTGGGATAGAAATGATGCAGTGTTGAAATATGTTTTGAATTCTTGTAATTGTGTGTTAGTGTAAATGCATGAACTATTAAGTGACTGATATGCGTTATGTGCTACATGTTATGTGATGTGATATTGGTGTGTTGCCTAGTCAGGAGGATTACTTGTGGGTATCCATGGCCTGAGCTAGAGGGAAAGAGATTTGGTATGATCTAAGGGCGATATGGATCGTCTGCTTGGTTTTTGAATGATTGATATGATTGAATTGCATGTTAGCTTGTATGTTAGTTAGTATAATTATCATGCAAAGAGTATTGTTTTATAATTGCAGGAATTGATTAAATTTTTTTGGTAACAAATTGATTATGTGTGTCTTAAAACCTATGTTTCTCACCAACCATTATGTTGACGTATAAGCATCATTTTCATGTTTTCAGCAGGATGAGATTAAAGTTGGGAAAAGTGGCTAGATGGACCGTAGGCTGCTAGCAAAGTTTAGTTATCTAGATTTTTGTTATTTGTTTTGGATGATGAATGTTAATTGTTTTGCTTTGTTAGGATGTATGAATATTTGCATGTCATAACGTTGGCCTGAACTGCCTTCATATCAATGTTAGACTCCTTTTAGATTTTGTTGATGTGTTTAGGTATTTTCATGACACTGAGTGTCTATACCTTGTATTTTATGTATGTTTTAGTTTCTCTATATAGACGCCAATGTGTTGTGATAATTCCCTTTCTCGTCACGCCTCGCGTTTCCGCCTTGACGGGGAGTGACAGATTGGTATCAGAGCCAATGGTTATAGAGAAGTAGGTGGTTGAGCCTAGACTATAACCTAGGGGTCCTTTATGTAGATGCGTTTAGGGCTTACGTGTTTAATGCTATAACTGCTATGTTTCCTCTCTATTTTTGCATGGCTTATATATCTCGTATTTTGCTAAGTTGTCATTTAGTTATTTTGTCTACCATTATCTGATATGATATGTATTACTTTCTTAGTATTTTAGCTACATTTCCCCCCCCCCCCCCATAAGAAGTCTCGTCGGGGAACCATTTTCCGAACTGGACTTAAGCGTTATAAGGATCCATAAGAGGAGCCTCTTGTGGAACCAAAGGAGATAGGATAGTTGATCATTTTTTGGATGGGCGTAGTAGGGCTAGACCCGCAGAGTCGGGTGATTCTTGGGGAGGCAAAGTCAAACACAAGCGAGGCCCAACATAAGTTTATCCCGTCCTTTACCTCGTCATGTTGTTGTTGATTATTTCTTTTGGATATTTTGTATTTTGGGAGTCGTTGCGAGACTTTCGTTCCTTTATGTTGTTTCGATTTTATTTTGATATAAATAAGTAGTTATTTGATAGAGCATCCTTTATGTGTTAAGTTGCAATGGTTTAAGATGCGCAATTATGATTAAAATGGGTAATCTAAGAAGTAAGTACACGTGTGAAAGGAGGCACTTATAATTATGGTGGCCAACATAATTATAAAGGCAGCACACACGTAGACTTGTGACCATGATTGCATTTATTTGTGTTTGGTCGTAAGGTGGTAGTGTAATATGTTTTTTCATGTGTATTCATGATAAAGATGGTGGTATGGGTAGAGAATTTTGCTCTTACCCTAATTGGAGGATATGTTGAGTTGAGTGTATAGATAGTAAGTTTCCCTTCTATCTAGTATTTACGGATACCTAGTATTGCTATTATAGAGGTTGCTCGTTTGCTTGGTTGTTTGTTCGGATTTCCTAAGTCTAAGCTTATCATCCCTTCATCTTACTTTGTTAGTAAGGATACCCGATTATTCCTATTCGACGTCTCGATGTATATTGGTTGTTCGAAATCTGGCTCTTTCGGATATAGGCCGCGTTTATTAGTTTTTCGTTGCATTGATTTACTCACGATAGTATCAAACGTTTTTCTTTAAGACTAATTATCCGAACATATTATGTGGATCACTACTTCCCGTGGTGTATATCCTGTTTTCGTAACCCGTGGCCCACTGATTTCGTATCGACTGCTTTAGGTTTGCTCTGTGCTGATACGTTTATTTTGAATAAGACCTTAACTTTACCTTATGGGTACGTAAACGTCTTGCATAGAGTTTTCTTGTATGATTCGTTTGATTTTAATCTTTTGAGTAGATGGTTCCTGGTATTTTCTTTCGTTTTCCAAGCAATAGACATTAGTTAGAGTCTGTACGTTGTTTACGACCTTTTTGTATTATGGTGTCTTTGGTTTGAGTAGCCTATTTTATATTGATGTCTACTTATAAAACCCTTTGGAACTATTTAGTGTTGGTGTTTGGGATAAACAGTGCTTAAAATGTTCTTTGTAAATAGCATATGTTTAAATGTCCTATGTAAATAGGATATGAAAAGTTGTTGAGTGGGTTAAATAAATTTTATTTTATATAAATAAGCATGTTTAAAAAAGTGATTCATAGTGGTAATGTACGATACAACATTAGAAACAATCTCTAAATATTTTAATGATCAACCGAAATGAATATTTATAAAGATTACATTTACGACAATTTTATTATTATTTAAAATGATTTTTTTATACTTAAAGTGACTTTCTTAGTTTAAATTGATTTTTATAAAAACATTATTTATTTTGACCTTTTGAGTAAAGTCCATAATTGCTATAAGAATTTTCGTCTTTCGTATTGATATTTTTTTGTGTTCATTTGTCGCGGTACGCTTGTTGATTGTCTTTCGTTGCGTTTTCACTCGGTGCGTATACGTATCGTTTCTTTCAAAGGATTCTTATTTCATTTGATCCACGTATATTTTCATATGAGGAATCTCCTATATGCATTCTAGCCTTTGATTCGATATTAGTTTGTTATCCTATTCGATTGTTCGTAACCCTTGGAGTTTGTTGATACCGTTGAGTCGTGGAAGCTTTGATGTGATTGTGGGAATGGACTGGTTGTCCAAGAGGAAGTTTGTGATAGTATGTCATGAGAAGGTGGTTAGGATACCGTTGGAAAGTGATGAGATACTTCGAGTTCATGGGGAACGTACTTTGGGAGCCGCCAAATCCCTAATGAACGCTAAGGTAGATTAACCCAGGATAAGTGATATACCTGTAGTGCGTGATTTTACTGATATACCCGCAGCGACAAGTTAAGTTCCGTATAGAATTAGTTCCTGGAGCGACGCCAGTCGTGAAGTCAACATATCATCTTTGAGACGCCCTCGTAAAATGCAAGAATTGTTGAACAACTTCAAGATTGGAAGACAAGGGTTCATATGACCTAGGCAATTTTCTTGTGGGGGAGCACTTCGTGGGGAGCACCCATGTTATTCATGAAGAAGAAGGATGGTTCTTTTCACATGTGTATTGATCATAGGGAGTTGAACAAATTAACTATTAAAAAACGTTATCCACTCCCTAGGATTGATGACTTGTTTGATTAGTTACGAGGAGCGTGTCCTTTCGTAAAGATAGATTTTTAGTCAGGATATCATCAGCTACGAATGCACGAGGATGTCATTCCAAAGGCCTCATTTCAAATGAGATACTAACATTTTGAGTCTACGGTTATGCCTTTTGGGTTAACCATTGCACCAACGGTTTTCATGGACTTAATGAACTGGGTTGTAAACCATACTTAGGTAGGTTTTTCATCGTATTCATTGATGACATTCTGGCCTACCCAAAGTCGAAGGAGGAACATGAAGTTCATTTGAAGTTAGTGTTGGAGTCACTGAGGAAGGAGAAGTTGTATGCTAAGTTTTCTAAGTGTGAGTTTTGGTTGGAAGAAGTGCATTTTCTTGGTCACGTAGACAACCATAACGTAATCATGTAGACCCGAGTAAGAGTGAGGCAGTGAGGAATTGGATGATTATTCTTAGGATTGGCGGCTTACTATCGACGTTCATCACGAATTTATTTAGATTGTTGAACCCCCTTACTTCCCTAACTGAGAGGAATCAGAAGTATGAGTGGAGTGTAGAACAAAAAGAGGTTTTTCAGACTTTGAAGAATGGTTTGTGTGATACCCCGATAAAGCGAATGTAGTGGGTGATGCATTGAGTAGAAACGAGAGAGTGAAATCAAGACGAGTAAGAGGAATGATACTGGCAGCCCAAAGTTAGGCGTTCAAGCAAGAGAACGTACACGCAGAAAGGCTACATGGTTTAGAGCAACAGATGGAAAGAAAAGGAGACGAGAGTTTGTACTTTATGGATCGAATTTGGGTTCTATTGGTAGGAAGTGTAATGGTTGAGGCCCATGCATCAAGGTACTTGGTATATCCGGGAGCGGATAAGACGTACTGTAACTTTAGAGACATGTATTGGTAGCCACGTGTAGAAAAGGATATAGCTACCTATGTTAGCAATTGTCGGATTTGTTTAAGAGGTGAGGGCTGCAATGTCAAAGACTTTTGGCTTGCTGCAACAGCCTGAGATACTTGAGTGAAAATGAGATGGAATCGCCATGGATTTTATTACTAAATTTCAAAGGTCAAAGTGGTGAGTATGATGTGATTTGGGTGATGGTCGATAGACTGGCCAAGTTAGCTCATTTTCTTGCTATAAAAGAAGATTTCAAGATGTGAAGTTGGCAAGGATGTATATTGACAAGATAATAGAAAGGGATAGAATTTTGGTGACGATCAACTCAGATTGAGATGGATGATTTACCTCGTTGTTTTGACAGACGCTACATAAAGTGTTAGAGACGCGATTGGATTTGAGTACTGCATAGCATCGTCAAGCGGATGGACAAAGTGAACGTATGATTTAGACCTTGGAGGATATAATGAGGGCATGTGTTATTGATTTTGGTAATAGTTATCAATTGAGCAATCGGTGTGCTCCATTTGAAGCTTTATATGGTAGGAAATGTAGATTGCTTGTTCTTTGGGTAGAGATTAGAAGGAGTAGTTTGATTGGACCCGAGTTAGTGCAAGAAACGACTGATAAGGTAGTGTTGGTAAAGGAAAAGCCCAAAGCGTCGAGAGATCGTCAAAAGAGCTATGTTGATTATAGGCGTAAGCCGTTAGAGTTTGAGGTGGGAGATCGTGTAGTGTTAAAGGTGACACCTTGGAAGGGCGAAGTTCGTTAGCACTGAGATATGTAGGACCATTTGAGATCCTTGAAAGGATTGGCCTTGGAGCTTATAGGTTGAGGTTACTTGATGGAGTTAAATAGCGTGCATGACACTTTTCATGTGTTAAACCCAAAGAAGTGTTTGGCGGATGCTAGTTTGCATGTGTCATTGGATGAGATAAAGGTCGACAAGACACTTCATTTTGTCAAGGAACCTGTAGAGATTATGGATTGAGAAATTAGGAAGTTGAAACGTAGGAAGATAGTGCTTGTGATAGTTAGGTGGAATTCGAAACGTGGTCCTGAGTTTAGTTGGGAACACGAAGACCAAATGAGGATTAAGTATCCACAGTTGTTCGTGGACCGAGTTGTTAAGCCTGCTAGTTAAATCTCGGGACGAGATTTCCTCAAGGAGGGGATACTGTAACACCCGTGATTTAATCAGGTTAGTGAGACCTTTAAAAATGGCTAAGAGTTCTTTTTGTGTGATTCTTGTGTGCTATGTGTAATACATGTGTGCTAAGTGGTTTGAATGGGTGCATGATATTTTTTTGAGGTGTATGATCATCTCATTTTGAGTGCATTTGTGTTTGGTGATGAGTATTCCATTTGTTCACCTATAGTGATAATGGAAAGGAAAGGCGTATTGCATGTAATGAGACGTCAATAGTTGGATGATTTTATGTTAAGCATTTATAGGAAATGTATTATGTTAGAGATAAGTTAAGTGAGTGAAATTTGACGAATTAGGTTTGACTTTCTAAATATAGAAAGTGAAATGTAAAATGAAAAGTAATTTTTTGAAGGTTTAGTAACTTGCGTTTATGTAAAAAGGTTTACCCAAATTAGGTTAGGTACTTATGAAAACTTAAGGTAATGAAGATAATTAGTTAATTAATAAAAATATATATAATTAAAAAGGGGGGGGTGCGTTCGGTTTTAGAGAAAAAAGAGAAAAAAGGGATTTGAGTCCTTATCTAGTTAGGAAAGTATCTTGGGATTATCTTAAACCTTATTGTAAAGCCTATAAATACCAAAAACCTTTCTCCCCTTGTATTTTTGTGTTCCGAACCGAATTTCTCAAGAAGAAAGAAAAAAAAAAATCTTTAATCAAGAACGAGTTGGTGATTTAGTGTTTCAAGAATCAAGATTTAGGTATGTTCGTTAACCCTAGTTGTTTAGTTTTATTTAAATCAGGTAACAATTAATATGATGGATCATTAGGGTTTTAAAAACTTCTGTAATTAAGGATGTTTTAATCATGTTAGAGTGTTTAGGATTTAATTAGGATCTTATTGGTGTAAGTGGTTAAAGGTAGATCACTTTAATTCATGATTTAGAGTTGAGCAGAATTTAGGTCTGTGTTCAACTGATGATATCTAGATGTTAAAAACGTTTTTTGATATGATTCTAGTGCCTAAATTGTAGTCCAAAGAGTCTATTTTTCAAAAATTCTGGCCTCGATTGATTTGGAGTTCGGGAAGTTGGTTAAATATTCGTTAAAAGAAAAGTTGTCAAAACAGTGAATACGGGTCAGATTTAGGTCATGTTTAGGAGGGTAAAACCCTAACTTAAAAGTGGAATTAAGGTTATCCAATATACAGTGAATAAGTTATATATGTATATAAAGAAACCCTGGAAGGAGAGCTTCTCATTGTGTGTCTAAGTAGGGTAATTAGGGCCATACTTTTTAGTGTGCAATCAGATCCGAATTGGGACAGTTTTGAAGTTTGATTTTATATAGGATAGTTGCACATGTAATTAGTAGTTAGAAATCACAAGGTAGTTAGTAAACTCATATAGAAACTTAAATGATTTTTGGTATAATTTATGAAGGTCAGTAAGTAAGTGTTTTGAGAGGGTAAAGTCATACTAAAATTATGCATTTTTGAACAAATTGTAGTTAACTAGTGTAATGAGTTAATGAAGTGGTTAAGGTTGGGCATGGTGTCGGGGTGACCCATGATGGTTAATCAAACCCCTAGACATCCATCATATGTATGTTACATGCACTAGAGCATTTAGCTTGATCGCGTGTAACCGTGTTTATTTATTTGTATAGTTCCATAATAGGAATTGGAAGCTGCGTGTTGAGCATTCAGGTGAGTTACATAGTCCCACTTTTTACATTGTTTTAAAATTGGGATGGAAATGATGCAAGTTTTGAAATATGTTTTGAATTCCTGTAATTATGTGTTAGTGTAAATGCATTGACTATTATGTGACTGATATGTGTTATGTGCTACATGTTATGTGATGTGATATTGGTGTGTTGCCTAGTCAGGAGGATTACTTGTGGGTATCCATGGCCTGAGCTAGAGGGAAAGAGATTTGGTATGATCCAAGGGCGATATGGGTCGTCTGCTTGGTGTTTGAATGATTGATATGATTGAATTGCATGTTAGCTTGTATGTTAGTTAGCATAATTATCATGCAAAGCGTATTGTTTTATAATTGCAGGAATTGGTTAAATTGTTTTGGTAACGGATTAATTATGTGTGTCTGAAAACCTATGTTTCTCACCAACCATTGTGTTGACGTATAAGCATCATTTTCAGGTTTTCAGCAGGATGAGATTAAAGTTAGCAAAAGTGGCTAGATGGACCGTAGGCAGCTGACGAAATTTAGTTATCTATATTTTTTATATTTGTTTTGGATGATGAATGTTAATTGTTTTGCTTTGTTAGGATGTATGAATGTTTGCATGTCATGACGTTAGCCTGAACTGCCTTCATATCAATGTCAGACGCCTTTTGGATTTTGTTGATGTGTTTATGTATTTTCATGACACTAAGTGTCTATACCTTGTATTTTATGTATGTTTTAGTTTCTCTATATAGACACCAATGTGTTGTGATGATTCCCTTTCTCGTCGCGCCTTGCGTTTCCGCCTTGGCGGGGTGTGACAAAAACAACACTAACTGCCAGTGAACTTGATCAGTTTGTAGCTTCGTTGGTAAGTAGGGTATCAATCACTAAGATCGAGAGCGTTAATTCCTAATTATATCAGTATTTTAGTTATTTAAGTTAATCCTATGTTAGTTTATTCTATGTTAATCTAAGTTAAACCTAAAACTAACGGATAAAGGGGGGGTTTTCAGCATGAGAGATTAGCACAGTTTTGGATTACAAAAGTGAAGGCAATAGGGAATAACACACACAAGCTGATAATCAAAAGATAGAGAAGCGATTGAGCCTAATGTAAGGAAAATGTACTAACCATGTTTAATCTAATATAATGCAGGTTTTAGTTTATAAGTGCAATGATTGTCGTGTCTCGTTGTTGATATAGGTGGCACTTCTTCCTAAAACCTAGACTTGGCAATTCTGTCATAATTAACCAAATCCGAATAAAGCAATCGGGGTTGATTATAATCTATCTTAGGAGACAATTAATGCGTATTCTCTTTTAAAATATATATTATTCAAGTTTTAAATTTATAAACTCAATTCACCTAACAAACGCACTAATAGTCAGAGAACCCGATCATGAGTAGTGTAAAGATGGTAAATCCGAGGTCGTCTCAAGAGCTAAGTGTCAATTAGTTTTAATTTGAAGTGTCACGTTTTAAAAGTGTTTTGAGATTGGTTTAGAAAATAATAGGAAAGTAAATATGCGGAAATTAAAAGAGATAGAAGTAATCAGGGAGAAAGGCGTGCTAGCCTAGCCATTTCATTACTATCGTTATAACTATGTTTTCCTGTGCAATGTTACACCATGGTTTCATTAGTGGTTTCTAAAGTCGACAGACCTGAATAGATATCTTTAGTCTGCCCTATAATTCCTGCGATTTCGAATCCCCCCAAAGTCACGAAGGTAGGGCAACCAGGTCATAGTGATTAATCACAACTATCCCAAGAACTAGTCTAATAACCTATACAGACTATTAACCCTCTCTGAAAGAGTTCCTGTGCTTTTTAAGTATATTAAGTGATAGAGGCGGTAACTTGGCCAATCTCTACACTAGGGATAGGGTTTTAAACCTACCCTAGTACCACTGCTAATCCCATGTTCAATTAGTAATCTAATAACACGATTAACATGATCTAAACCACCCGCAATACTACCAAAAACCAGGGTTACATGATAGTCAAAGGATATCCAACGAAACCATGATCTAACAGGAAACAAACATTATAATAATAGCAGATTCATGACTAGGCTAGCACTTGAAGTGCTTAGCCGCTCATGACAACAACAAAGCAAGAATTAGTAAAGATAATCATGGATGGAAAACTTATAATTCTTATAGAAGTTTTTTATGAATGATAAATTACAAAATTAAGTCTAAGTGTGATCTCCCTTAGACTTCTTGTGGAATTCTTCGAGCTATGCATGCCTTGATCACCCCTTAGATCTATTATGGACTGGTTGATGATAAAGTGGCTGAATGAGGCCTCTATTTATAGATTTTGAATATGTTACGGCGTAACCTTTTAGAGGTTTACGCCGTAAACTGCTAACGTGCACTTTCCATATTGCAGGCTTAAAGGATGTTACGGCGTAATCAAGTGTCCACGTTACGCCATAATGCTGACTCAGATGCCTCATCCTTTTATAATAATAATGTTACGGCATAAACCTTACGTGTGGTTACGCCGTAATCTTGCTGGGTGACGTGTCTTGCCTTTAATATATTATGGCGTAACACTATCGTAGGGGTTACGCCGTAAAGTCTCATAAGAATCCGTGTTTTCTTTATTTTTACGTTCTTTTCCCGTGTTTCTTGTCACATACTTGCATTTTACCTAAAAACAATGAAATAACTGTAAAAGTATCGAATTCAAGTATTTATAAGAAAATTGCAAGTATTTTTATGGGAAAATTAACACTAAAAAGTATCAATTATTTGGTGTTATCAAATATCCCCCCACTTGACTTCTGCTTGCCCTCAAGTAGACCTGTTAGAATAGTTTATAAAAAGATTTCTCTGATTTAACTCAAAGAAATGAATCTATAAAAGACTTATGCTAGAAACATCAAAGCCAAACACCTCACGTAAAGGGGATCAAAAGTTACTAAACACTCAATTGGTTTAAGTGTTCATTTTGGTGATCACTCGTCTGCATAGTCATAGCATGTATTCTATCATAAGCTTGGAGAGTACATAAATCTGCACCAGTTAGAGTTAGGGTCTAAACAATTCTTAAAGGCAACATGGGTGACATAACACAGGTTTATTGGGTGATATAAGGGTTAGGATAACCATGGGATACTCATTTAATTGGTGTTAAGATAAAAACACAAAGCAAATAGTCGTAATGGGTTAGCTAACAATGAGATCTCGCGGAGAGTGCTAACCCATTCTTCACTAGGTGGCTTATAATTGCAATACCTTTATACATCAGATGGCCTATAGTTGCACCATCCCCATGATCACTAGGTGGCTTATAGTTGCACCACCTTTTTACTTAGTTATTTTATAAAACATAACCAACATCAGGAGTCAGATCACTAGGTGGCTTATAGTGGCACCACCTTTTCTTTTTTCATTTTTATAATACTCCTGTATATTACATATCTCATATCCCTCCACTTGAGATAAATAGTATCGAATGTGATAATACCGGGGGTCTTCCATGATCATAATAATATGTCATCAACGAAAGTGTCAATCATTGAACCATTTTCCTTAACCATGAACTTAGGTAGCCAAAAATTTCAACACAAAGATAAATATAAACTACAAGGTTGGCTAAGGTGAAATGGTGTAACAAAACATATAATATTGGGTGAAAACATAGATTGGCTCAACAAGGGTGATCTGGGGGTATCTTGCACTAATGATGAGTGCAACAAAAGGGTTTTAACACGGGAGGTCAACAAGTCAGTGTAACAAGTCGATAAACACACACATATAGGCTTATTTGGTTAAATTCCTAAATGTTGCCTTCTCGAACCATCTATTCCTGCTAATCAATTAGGTCTCGAAATGATGTACAAGCCAAGTTCTAAAGTCTACAATACTACCGGCACATTTAATATTTTGGTGGATATTTATATAATGAGATGAAAATGGAATCATTAGGCTTAACCTCACCAAGTAATAATAAAGGGTAATGTGCATTCGACAAAGATTAATTCTAGTTCAGTAAGAAAAACATGTCAAAAATTTTAAAATCGTTACCATTTTTCAAAGAAAACTAGAAAATCAAAGGCAAAAATAGGTCAAGTGATAATTCTACCCCCCCCACTTGTTTTGTAAAATGTCCCTATTATACATTAAGGAAATGAAATAAACATGAAGAGTAGAATTAGAACAAGAAACTCCCTTGAGCTTTGCTTCTAATTAAAATAAGCCGGCGGAGAAATCTAGAAAATCTCCATCTTGAGCAAGCTCATTTTCCCCTATGATCACTAAAACAAACTTACAACATAAAATCTTTCAATGATAAATATACAAGAAATACAAACCTAACTTACTTTCGGAGGAATCACGGTAGCGTTTAGCATATCCAACAAGCCTTTTAAATCACTTGGTGGCCCAAGTGGATGAGTGAAGTCTCGTGAGGGTTTCCAGAGAACATACCCACAAAGTTCATTTAATTATATAAGTTTTAACAATGGTTTCAAACTTATTTTTTAAGATTTTCAGAAGGAGGTTACGGCGTAACACCGGTGGTTACGCCGTAATGATGTGATGTTTAAAAATTTGGTTTACAAGTTTACAGCGTAACCATAAGAAGGTCTACGCCATAATTTAAGGGATTATGGTGTATCCATATATGTTACGCCGTAACTGCTGCTGTACGAGCAGTTTTATCACACAATTACGGGCCGAGTCGGTCTCAAATTTTTCTTCCTAGCTGCTGGAACCTGCAAAACAAAGTGAGAAACATACAAACCAACTAAAATACAGAAATAAAACATAAAAGATAGGCACGACGTGACTCCTTTGAAGCGCTTGTTATTGTTTGAGTCACGAGCTTGACTCCACCTTTATTTGCCATGTAATAGGGTGTTCTACCCCTCACTTTAAATCAAGTGCGAGTGAGAGTAGCAGTGAACACCATGATGGTGTAAATTTAGTACTGGGTAGGGATATGATTAATTAGAAGCATTCCACTGATGAGATTTCATTTCCCTTTTTATCTTGTCGGTTTTGTATGATGATTAGCTTACTTGGTGTAGTAATTTCAGAACGAAGGTCTCAAAATCTGATGTCTTTATTATATCTAAGAGCTCCTTTGTATCTTTAACAGGGTTACCCATTTGCCATTTCGGCAACCCTGGTAATATTGAAACACTCCTTCATGAATTCATTTAATTGCTTATCCAAAGTAGGACTAGTAGCTGGTGCTACATAATCATCATCGGGCGGTGTGATGTGAACTGTCTGAGGGGTCAAAGGTTGCATCACACCATCATGTAGAGGGATATTATAATCTTGTTTCTCATCCCTTACAATTTCCTCCTTATCATGGATTGGTCCTAATGGCATAAATGGTTGCACTACAGGTTCAGGATTGGGTAAAGTGTGTATGGTAGGTGTGAGAAATTACCTAAGCCTTTCTACATCCTAGACTGTAATGTCCCAATCGACATACATGTCCCCTTCATCCTCTTAAGCCTTCAGTTTATGAACTTCCCTAGGATTTTCAATCATGCAAACAGTTTTGCAAGTTATGTAAGGGCTACCTATTTGTTCCTTCAAATGTCCTAGAAACGATGTAGGTGGTAAGTCACTAGGAACTGGCGCCTTTAAGCTTTCCTTGCCCATTTTCGTTCTTGCCTTGACTTTTTCACATGTATTAGTGAGGACTGTCTGGGTTAATTCATAAGCTTTTTCCTGCATGTTCTTTGTTGTATTTTTAAGTTCCCTTATGTTTGAGTCTGTATTTTCAATGGATTTCCTAATCCATTTATCATCTGCAGTTTGTTTTCTAATAGATTCTTTACAGAATTTGATGATGGTTTCCTTCAAGGATCTCATATACTTAGTCTACTCAACTATCGTGTCCTCTTTTTCGAGAGGACACTCATTGGTTAGATGTGCCCCTTTAAAACTTGCTTGAATGGCATCAAGGTTATTCGGGCTATCATTGATTTTTTTCTAGTGGTTGTTTCATCATACCAATTATGTGAATGGTCTTCCATGACTTGTATTGATTTAAAGGCTTGAGTTGGTGTTTGATAATTGCCTTTTTAGGGGTAATTATAATATATATAGTATACGTATTCCAAAAAATTCAAAGAAATTACTTTTGACCAAAGTAAAATCAAAAATCTCCCGAGTCGTTTCCCGTCGAGGCGTGAATTGAAAATCGAGTTTACGTTCGTGATCGCGTTTTTGAATGGTCAAAGATTTTTGATTTGAGATTCTAATTCTACTAATAATAAGAAAAGACAAGTAAAGAAACCTAAAAACAAAAGCAAATAAAGCTTAAAACCTAAAAAAACGAGAATGGGACCAAATCCCGTTCTTTAAAAATTGAAATTCTAAAAATTTAACCCTACGAATGCAAATTTAATTTTCCTAAGTCCTAAATGATAAAAGAAAATTTTTAAAAAAAAGAATTATAATTTTTTGATTTTTTCTGAATTAAAAACAATTTTAACAAAAATTAAATATAAAACATACTAAACGTTTTATAAAAAATCTAAAAAAATTACAAAAAGTGGCTGAAGGTGAGCAGATTCTATGAAAAATAAAACGGGCACAAGTGCTTAACTAAATAAGCCAGGAAAAATCCAAATAAGCTACGAAGTAGCTTATGGCTTAATGGGCCAAAAAAAGGTCTTATATTAAATTGTGTAGAGAATAACCAGATGGTCCTACTGGTACCGTGGTTAGCAGAGTGTGTGTTAAATATGTTGGTGAGAGTGGTTGAGGTCCCAGGTTCGAGCCTTGGCTCACCTTGGACTTCCTACTTTCCCAATATTTTTTTTTACTTGCAATTGTTTATACAACTTATAAATAAGCTGCAAACTAACAACTTTTGTGAAAACACACTTTTTAAAACTTAAGAATAAGCACAGAAATAAGCAAATACAAGTGGCAGAATGCTAAACTAAACTTAAAAGACTAAATGGCTAAGTTTTAAGCAATTTCAAACACAATAAGCAATTACAAAGCACAAATAAGCCAACACAAGTAAACTACTAGATCTATTAAGCATTAGTGAACAAAAATAAGCTAACAAAATGAGCTAAATGAGCTTAAAATGGCAGAATTTCCTAAAAAGCTATTAAACTTAATTTCCTAAACTAAAAGTGACAATAAGCTTAAATAAGCTCCTACCCTAGTTAAATAAGCTAAAATGGATTAAAACTAACCTATTGAGCAGGTCTAAACTTAAATAAGGTAAATCCAATTACCCAAACAGCCAAAAGGGAACTTTTTAAGCTTATTTTTAAGCCCCTAAATGGATCCTTATAGACTTAAGGCTTATAACACTGAAAAGATTGGCCAACAAGCTACTAGAATCAACAATTGGAAATGAGTTTGAAACTCAAATAAGCAACTAAAAGGGCTTATGAAAAAGCTGTTTGCACTCAGTGTGTACTGATTAAAATCAGTATGTGCTGAGTGAATTTAGCTTTTGCAGGCCTCAATTTAAGCTAGTAAAATAAGACTAAAATGCAAAATAAGATAAAGCAGATAAAATTCAACCTAAGATCTACTTGTGCAAACAAATTCAAATCTTAAATCTAACTTTAACTTAACTAAATTTGAAATTGAAATGTGGGCTTTTTTTTAAAACTTAAAATGACTACAGACTTTGACCAACCAAAAGTAAACTAAACAAACAACTAAACTACTGCATTTTGACCCTAAAATGAAACATAAACAACACTCACAACACCTTTTTGAACATAATTCCAATAGAAACAGTTTAAAAAGCTTTTGAAACCACAGTTTTAAAGGACTATTGTGAAATACCTTAAAACTGGTTTTTAGACTTTAAAATCTTTTGAAAACAGCTTATAACAACTTAAAAAGGCTTGTGAAAGTTGGCTTAGTGACCCAAATGGTTTTAAGACTTATTTTGACCCACTTTACACCTTATGCCAAACACCCATTTTAGTTTCTAAAACCCATTTTTAAGCTATCGCAGACTTATAAAACTTATAAAATCTAAAAATAGATTATCACTAAGGTTAAATAAGCACAAATAAAGAACTTTAACACAAAAATAAGCACCTAAATTAAGCAATCTAGAATAAGCAAAACTAAGTGCAATTAAGGCAGTTTTTAAGAAAAATTTGAACAAATGACATATAAGCATTAAACAAAGACAAATAAGCATAAACCAACAATAATAAGCAAGAATAAGCAGTAAACGACAGAAAATAAGCAGTGCAACAGTAATTAAGCTAAAAGTAAAAAAAATGAACTTACAAATGCCCTTGCTTAAACAGGGCTAATAAGCTTCTAATAAGCTGATCTACAAGCTTTAGCTTGTCAAAGATAAGCTAGTAAAAAGCCTATAAGCCCTTCCCTTTTTGGATTATCTTCCAAATGAGCTTTTTGAGTAAAAAGACTTAAACCCTTCAAGCTATGAAAAAGCTTGATTAGTTTAAGTAAACAACTTAAATACAAGGTAAAAAGAACTTTTGAGAGCTTATAAATCTTTTTAAAACATAAATTACTTAAACTTAAAAACAAGATTTTAGCATAAAAAACATAACTTCCATTAACTTAAATAAAATCAGTACATGGTTAAAAACAAAGTTACAATAAGCTAAAGCTAACTAATATAAGTTGAAAATTAAAAACTAGATTAAAAACTTCAATGCCCAAAGGCTTACAAAAAGCCCTATTTATACTAAGACTAAGCCTTGGGTCTTCCTTGTGTTTCTTCTGTGAGAGAACTCAAGGGTGTGTTAGTTGTGTGAGAGGCTTCAAATTATCATCACAGCCGTCCAAATTGAGTGTTCTCCAAGTAGTTTGATCTCAACCCTTGATTTTCTTGTCATAGTCCCATCAACGAATGAAAGTTCATATGATTACCAACATGGATTTGGCTGTTTATGAAGTGGGGTTTGATGGGAAAGTGATATTTTTGTCTGTGGTTGTAGAAGTCGAGGTAAGGAAGGTGAATGAATAGTATCAATGGGTGCTTGGCAGGAAAAAGGGTTTAGGTTTGACTGGGTAAATGTTGTGGGGAATGGCAATTTAAGTCCCTCCACTTATATTGTTGTATTACATCGGAAGTCCTTGTGGTGATAATTATATAAAGGATTTGGCAATTTTGGTCCTCCAAGGTGTATGGTATGTTTCAATTTCATTCCATGTGGTGCTAACAAACTTAACAGGTTAAGGGTTATGGACTTAACGCTGTTATGTGTGATTGGGCCTCATATATGTGTCTTGGGCCGGTTAAGTATAAAAGGGTTTTGGGCCCTTTTTCATGTAATGGTCTTCAATAATACACTAATAGGCTGACCCGACCCATTAGATGGGTGCGGGTGGGCCCATTAAATATTTCTTCATTTCGGCATCGGCTTTGACCTTGACTTTGCGGGGTTGACTTTGACTTTGACTTTTTTACACTCTTCCATTTCGTGCTCGGTTTTGTTATTTTTGGCTTCGTTTTACGTCCTTTTGTCAGTTATCCGTTTCCTGCACAATATAAATGAAAACATACACATACAATGTATTTTTGGTCATTTAAGTCCGTTTTTAAAGGTCAAAGGTATGTGTATTTAGGCACATACCAGTTAGAATTTCTGTGTAATTTTGTTATAAAAATGGATGATGATGTTATAATCTTAGGAAGACCATTCCTCGAATCAATGCATGCCCAAATCGATGTGTTCAACGAAGAAATTTTATTCCAAACTGTTGGGAATTATAGATTTAATGAGATAAAAGAAACAAGTAATGAAACAAAAGGACTAAAATCGTCATTAAAGAATTCTATAAGCTGATGGAGAATTATTGAAGATTTAGTCAAAGATATCAAAATATGAAGATTCTATAAGATCTCCTTAAGAAGATAAAGATAACAGAAGGTATGAAGATATTCCTTAATGTTTAAAAGATTTACTTATTTATATCTTTATGTTAACTTCCTTTGTAAGTCATGATCTCTCTATATAAAGAGATCATAGACACATAGTTTTAGTATCCAGAAAAGTGTGTGTGTGTACACAAAGAAAAATGTAGACGTCTATAGTGGTGATGTAGCCTCAAGGTAATCAATGTTTTCCTTGATCCCTGTTACTGTTAGAGATAGGTAATTGTATTATTCTGATCAAATAATATTGAGGCTTGGTGGAAACGTTTAATGATAAAACCTTATCTGATAATATACTGTTCTTTATTATTCCGCTGCATATTTATATTATCTATAAAACATATCCTAAATGGGCTTAAACGATATTCACAATTGGTATCAGAGCCTGGTGGCTCTTGATCTAGGATCTACAAGGTGTTTTGATGTCGCATCTATGAAGGAAAAGAAGTACGAATTTTCTGTCTTGGTTATCATGTCGAATCTGGTGATATTAGGGTTTTTCAGCAACCTTAATTTTATATAACAGGAAGTTTGTTCACAATTGTTGTTGATTGGTTCGTGACAACAAGATGGTTGCTGATTGTGGTTCTTGGTTACATAATTCAAGAGTTCTTTGGAACTTATTCTATGAAAAGAATCATTAGCAGTTGATGAGAGTGATGAATTAGTGACAGTTTAGTAACAGAAAAAGTGTCGCAAAAAGGGTGTCGTCTGGATACTTAAAAAAAGTATCCTTAAACAGTCGTTATTATGTTTATATTGTTGTGCTTCCTCGTTTCTACTGTTGTCAATGATGACACACAGTTACAGTTTATTGTTAGTACTGCTGTCCTTGGTTAATACTGCTGGTTTGTGATTAGTACTGCTTCTAGTCTATTTTAATACTGCCAGTTATCATGGGTTAGTTAACACTGCTGCTAATGGTATTGATGTTTATGCTACATGTGTTTGGTTCTTGGTTAAGAGAAGTATTAGCAGGCATCAACATGTTTTAATTGACAAAGAAACAGCAGTTGAAATTTTAGTACTACTTGATTTAAGGGGAAGAATTAGTACTGCTGGCTATGAAGTTAGTACTGCCAGCTTTATACTTAGTACTGCTTATGAGTACTTAGTACTGTTCTTCATACAATAGTATTGCCAGTTGTATGTTTATACTGCCAATGGCAGTTAATACTGCTAGCATTAATATGAACGATACTACTGCTGGGCATCATTGTTAGTACTGCCATAAGGTAACATCAATACTGCTACTTGATTGTTAGTACTGTTAGTATTGGGCTCAAAAAGTTTATACTGCCAGTTAAAGGTTAGTACTACTCGTTGAAAGTTTGTACTGCTGGTTTATTGTTTGTACTGCTAGCTTTGATCGATATCGGATGACACACACGTTTGAATCTCAGACAGAACTGAATTTCTTTCAGTTTATTCTTATTGATTTATGGCTATTATTTTTGGGATTTATTGAAGATGTGATTACGAAGATGAAGAAGTAAGAATTATGTCGCCGGTCTCTTAGTGAAGCACAATACCATGACCCATAGGTGCAATGATACACAAGCAATGGTGTATGAGACTAGATATCAAGTTTAAAAATGCAGAATGGGACCGGTATAAACGATTAATTAAAAGTGTTCTATGGGCAAATTTATTTTAAGCGAGTGTTAACACCTACTTTGCAACCTTGCAGTTGATTTTTGAAAAATTTATGGTTTGACTTTTTTCAACAACAAAAGGAAAATTCATTTGCGTTCTTGGGAAAATTCGTTTAAGCGAGTGTTATATGTATTTATCATTCAATGGAAGAAAGTAGCTTAACAATCCAATTTTGCCCACAGACTCAGCCCGATGCAACGCACAAGTCGGAACGCCTCGTTATTTTTTATACTTACTTGGGTATTCATTAATTGATAGGGGAATATAATTTAACATGATATCAGCAGCTTACTAGTAATTATTCCAAAAGCCATAATCACACAAAATAGCTAGTCGTCACTTTTTCACCATCCAAATCCCTTCATCGTGTTTCTTTGTTTCACATAATCAAACAAACCACATCCTTTTATTATACCACTTTTGCTTGCATAACAAAAACACAGTCTTGTTATAATCTTTGATTTACTCTGAACACATCACCATGGTAAACTATACAACCAACACACCCCAAATGAGAAAGGTCCTTATCACCAACAACTTCAAAAAGCTTATGGTTGTAACCCTAGATGCCAACAAATTGAACTATTCGAATTGGAGCACCATGTTTAAGATCTATATGCGAGGTTGCAATGCCCTCGAATTCAAAAACCTTGGGTTTTTTTGTCATCCATATCCTTATGGAGGATATAAACCCCCGGTCCAAAGATCACTAGATAATAAAAACAGTGTCAACGTTAAGAACTTGCCCAAATCCGATGGCCACACTAAAACGCTATAAACGACACCTATATTTGCTCTAGGCTGTAGAACACACTGATCAAGCACGTATGTATACAACCACTGCACGAACACACGATGTGTTCGTGTCTCTATTTGGGGCTGCCGACGGTCGAACAACAAAAAGAGGGGAGAAGATGGCTTTAGGGTTTATCAAATAAAAGTGAATGCATAATCTAGAACTCTTTTATATTTATATTTATAATATGAACTAGTTTTATAGCCCGTCAGATGGGCGGGCTAGCTTCATGATAATACATGTCAATATTTAAAATGTATTTAAAGCAATTGTATGAAACAGAAATAATGATAAAAGATGATAGTATAGAGTTTTACCACCAAAAGACAACAACAATCATAAATAAGGTTATCCAAAACCCCAACATACTTACAATTTTGTACATGAATGTAGTACTTAAAATTTTTGATTTGATACATTAAAATATGATCTTAGCTGCAAGAACCCACAAACAACAAAATGTAAACATACATAATATAGTTTAAATTCGAAAGAAAATAATTGTTACTTCATGTAGTAGACTGTGTATATGAACACCTACTGATTAGGTTAAATCTCGTTTTCTCCTTTCGAACCACGATAACTAATATGTTATTTCAAGTAGAAAAAAGAGAATTAGCCTACAAGAAAATTAGTTGCTCAATATGTTCTTTCTCCCCCTCTCTCGTCAGCTTTACAATAATACATAAATTTAGAAACACTAAGTTAGTGACAGTATTCCTTGCAAAGTATCAACACAATGCTTACAGTATTTATTGTGTACCTGTAAGGAAACAAACACCTTAACGGTTGATGTTTCACTTCTTCCTTCCATTGAAGTTGTTATCGTGTGCAAGTGACTTCATCGATTCATGTAAAGAAAATGAAAGAAGAATATGTTGAGTGGTATGCAACAAATACATGGAAGTTATACATGGAGATTTCAAGGAGATGCTAAATACATATCTAATGTGAATGTCAGATTATTGATTTATCAATAGGTTGTGTAACACTTCTATATAAATATGCAAGAAGATGTGTCAACATAGTAAGATCTCGAATATATTAAGTTCTATGATATAACGTAAACACACCTGAGTTGATGTCAGATTCCAGCAAACATCAAAAATTTCGACTCCACTTTGAATTTAAGGATGCCCGAGCAACGTTCTTCCATCGCCATAAACCAAATCAACCATCGTAAAATACTTCTCCAATATTTTTCCAGCCTTCTTAGGAGGCCTAACACTAAAGACAACACCTTTAGAGAAAGGATCTAAAGAATCCACTAACTCAAGTTTTGCATCGCCTCTAAGAGTTATCATCTGTAAAAACAATAATGCACAAATTTAATTTAGCAAAATAGACAGAACACCATTATAAGATCAAACAAATTACAAACCTGATACACTTCCTTCAACTTTAATGATATAATATTAAACCCCGTCATGAACTCTTCAAGCCTGAAATATGGAACCCGTTAGATAATCAGCTGCAAAATAACGCGGTGCATACTAATTTCATTTTAATATTTAGAGAATCAGCGCTTAGAAACATACATCCAAAAAACACAAAACTTACCTTTTCTTTCTCCACCCATCGTAATGTTTTTTTGTCTTGTCACATTCTCTCGTTACCAATGTTAGCTCCTCCACTCTCTCATTGTATTTGGATAATTTTTCCCGATAACTATAAAGAAAATAAACATGAAAAGCGGAAACAAACATATGATGCACAACCTGATGAATGTATGAAGGAAGTTTCTTACTCAGAGATCGAATTAAGACTAGGATTCATCTCTTCTATTTGTGCTTCGAGTAAAGCCACTCTTTCTAGCATTGTTTCAAGATCAGAACACTTAGCTATAAATTCATCTCCAAGTGTATCTTGAAGCTTTTGTGGGTCAACTTGATCTTTTGTAATTCTGCATCAGAAGGGAGCATATTAAAAGATTATCACAAGTTACATTTAAAAGATATCACAAACTTACTGTTTCATGTGCTAAGAAAAGACGGTATTCAAAGCCTTAATCTTTTTCTTGTAATTGACGAGTTATTGTCCCAAGTCCGGTATGTGGGCTTTGGGTCCATTAGGGTTTAAGGTATGTGCTAGCTTATTCTCAAAGCTATGTTCTATTATAAATTGACATGATATCTTGTGTAATGATCAATTCATTCAATCAATAATAATAAATCTCTTTGGTATTTTACATGGTATCACAACTTTAGGTAAGATCCACCAACAAAAATTGCTATCTTCCGGTCATCGGCTACTTGCCGGTGATCTGAAGGGATCCCCTTTTTTCGCTTTATTGTTTTTGTTTATTTAGGATTTCATTTTCATATTTCATTCATAAACCTTAAACCCTAGCCGTCAAAACACACTAAATCTGTTGAGCCGCCTTCGATCAACCATTTTTTTTCTTCCTCATCTAATTGTTTTCATTGTCGAAGATCATTGTCGTTGATAACAAAGTTGACTACCAAATTGTCGCTCCCTCTTAAAGGCAAAGTAAGCCATAACGTAAAAAAAGTCATAAAAATGGAGGAACCCGCGAAGTAGTATACAATTATGTTTTCAAATACAAGTTCATCTCCGTGCAAACGATCAACGAAGAAGAGAAGAAAGAAAGAAGAAGAGAATAATAAGGCGATTTCAACATTCTATCCAGTTTGTCTGTCTGGAGGTCTCCCGTTCAAACTACGGGGGAGTGTTAGACGAGTCATTGGCCCAAGTCCAGTATGTAGGCTTTGGGTCCATTAGGGTTTAGGGTTTATGTTAACTTACTCTCAAAGCTATGTTCTATTATAAATAGACATGCTATCTTGTGTAATGAGCAATTCATTCAATAAATAATAATAAATCTCTTTGATATTTTATAGTAATCATTACTCTTCATTTCCAACTCTTCCAGCATCCTCTTCATGTCTTGTAATTTATCGACAACATCAATCTGTTTGGTTGATATGCATGAAATGTACTATTTACTTTTTACTGTCATATACTGATACGTTTTTCCAACCATTTAACGCAACATATGGTAGGTATGTTATATAAATGTTCGATCATATAATTTAAGGTTGCCCCTCTATCATTATATGAAAAAGTAGAGTTTAGTTCTAGAACCTGAGATGCCTGCAACTCTATCGGTCTTTTTCAAAAGTTCATAGTCAGATTTTGCCTTTCCAAGCACACCCTTTGATGCGTATTTTATTTTAAAATATATTTTGTTCAAGTTTTAAATTTATAAAACTCGATTCACCTGAAAAACGCACTAACGGGCAGAAAACCCGATCGTAAAGAGTAAGTGTAGAGATGGTAAATCCGAGGTCGTCCCAAGAGCTAAGTGTTATTAGTTTTAATTTGAAAGTGCCACTTTTTGAGAATGGTTTTAAGATTGATTTTGAGATGAACAGGAAAGTAAATATACGAAAAGTAAAAGTGATAGAAGTGATCAGGAAGAGAAGCGTGCTAGCCTAGCCATTTCAATACTACCGTTATAACTAACGTTTTTTTTGTGCCAATGTTACAACTAGGTTTCATAGTGGTTCTAAAGTCGACAGACCTAAATAGATATCTTTAGTCTGTCCTATAATTCCTATGATCCTGAATCCCTCAAAAGTCACGAAGATAGGGCAACCAAGTCATAGTGATTAATCCCAACTATCCCAAGAACTAGTCTAATAACCTATATAGATTATTAACCCTCTCTGAAAGAGTTCTTGTGATTTTTAAGTATATTAAGTGATAGAGGCGGTAACTTGGTTAGTTCCTACACTAGGGATAGGGTGCCAAACCTACCCTAGTACCCTGCTAAACCCCATGTATTTAAATAGTAATCTAATACACAGGAGTAACATGGTCTCAAGCACCCGCAATACTAACCAAAACCCAGGGTTACACGTAGTCAACAGGATATCCAACAAAACCATAATCAACCAAAACAAACCGAGAGCGAGAACGATAGTAATTTCATGTACTAGTCCCAGCACTTGAAGTGCTTAGCCGCTTAAAGCAACAACACAACAAGAATTAATAAAGGTAATCTTGGATTGAAAACTCATAATTCTTACAGATGTGGTTTATGAACGATTAAATACAAAAGTAAGATAAGTGCAATCTCCCTTGGACTTTTGGTGGAATTCTTCGAGGTATAGAAGCCTTGGTCGCTTCTTAGAGCTGTGGTGGAATGGTTGATGTCGAAGTGTCTGAATGAGGCCTCTATTTATAAGTTTTGAATACTTTACGGCGTAACCTTTTATGGGTTTACGCCGTAAACTGTTGATGCGTACTTTCCATGTTGAAGGCTTAAAAGATGTTACGGCGTAATCAAGTGTTCATGTTACACCGTAATGCTGACTCGGATGACTCAGCCTTCCATAATAATAATGTTACGGCGTAAACCTTGCGTGTGGTTACGCCATAATGTCTCTAAATGACGTGTCTTGCCTTGAATAGGTTACGGCGTAACACTATCGTAGGGGTTACTGATTTGAATATTTATAGTCTATATATATATGAAGAAGAGCATCCGCGAAGCTAATATCAAAGTGTAATCTTTAAAAGATTTGAAAAAACTTCAACATTTGATTATTAGCTTTTTCACGGAGCTTTTGGTCATCAAGCCTTGAAGGATAAGGTATTGATGGTTTAGGATTAGGCTTTGGAGCAATATCGAGCTCCAGAATAGGAACTTGGACAACCGGAGGTTGGACGTGTGCGGTACTTTCTGAACTTGTAGTTTGCACCTTGTCCTTTGTTGCCTCAGTTTCACGTTCCACTTCATTCGAGAGAGGAGAAGGAGTAGGTGAAATCGTAGGTCCATCATGAGCAACACCACTTCGGGTGGTAATAGCTTTCACGTCACCTCTCGGGTTAGCTAACGTAATTACTTTATAAGTATTCCCGAACCCGAGGGATTATGCTTTATGCAATAGTAAGATTAGTTTAACGATGTTTCATTATTTGATTTTTTGATTTTCTAATCTTAATTGGTTCTTGTATCAAGAGAAGATTTAGAATTCATTACCGCAATTCCTCTTCATATTAGTCAATGAGATTGCATGGCTCTTCAAAGTACTTCAATAATTTTCATATCGTTTCGTTAACTCATTTGAAGGTCCAACTTGAGCTTGATAATTCAGAGCTTGATAATTGTTGTTTCCTTGATTGAAGTTTTGCCCTCTTCCTTGATTGTTCGGAGCTTGATTTTGATTGAACCGATTGTAGTTTTAATTGTTTTGCACATTCGGAGGAGGAAAACCGGGTGGTCCCATTTGGTTTCTAGCACGATAATTATGGTCTCCTTGAGAACGGTATCCGTTACCTCCTTGATTGTAGGTTCCCGTGGCTGCAGAAGCATTAAAAGTGTTGCTATCGGTAGCAAGACACTCATAGTATGAATGCGGTCCACCACAAGTCACACAAGTCTGTTAATACAAATAATGTCTAAAAACGTTATTTATATTTTTCGACCTCTCAATGTTTTGATAATAACAAAATGTAAAAACATTTACAATAAAAATAAATGTTTACAAATTATCAAATGTAAAATTCCATTTCTAAGATTAGTGTTCACTTAAGGTATGAACAAACAAAATAATTAAGCATGATTAGTGATCAAGAAAATATAATTCTCTTTAACTCCTCACTTTTAATTCTACAAAAGTATTTTCTCAAAAATACATTTACAAAATATTTTCTAATTAAAAGAAAAGTTTTATTAAAAACTTAAAATTTGAAATTCAAAATTTCCCCCCAAAATAGAAGGTTCCATAACAGATACAACATTCACTACAAAAAGACAAAAAAAAAGGAGCAGAGTCTAGTGGCAGCCCCCTTATAGGCTTGGCGACCCCCTTATATATAAGGGACCGCCGGGACCGCCACCAGATGACCGTTGGGATTCCCTGCCTATAAATACTGCTCCATTCCCAGCAGAAAAACATTCCTCTTTGCATGAAATTTTTTAGTCTTTTCTTTCTCTCTCTAAACCTTCTTTCTTCTCTCACTAAAACTATGATCACTAACATACTTAGATCTTTGCTTCAAGTGATCAATCTCTTCTCTCATCTTCTTTTTCCACTCATTCCAATGCAAGAGAAGAACACTCGTATTCGCAAGAAACAAAGTGTTTATTAGTGATCATCTCCTCTTTTCTATCTAAGTATCAACCTCTATTGTATTTACTTGTGTATTTGTGTGATTCGATAGTTGTGTAGATCCGATGGTGTAGATCTTGAGAGTGGTAATATCCTTGTGAAGTGGTAGATTGGTTTCTAGCTAAGATTAGGACTCCGACTTTAGCTTAAGTGTCAGAAAATAACTAAGCGACATGGTAAACGTTTCTCCGCCTAAAGGGAGCTTGTTTGACAATAGTGAAATCTCGAGTCGGTACTCAGGAGTGGAGTAGGGCGAAGGTTGCTTATTCGTAGCCGAACCCACTATAAAAACTAATGTGCTTGTTTTGGTGTTTCTCTCCTAATCCTATTACATTATTATTGTTGTTATTTAGTTTTCGTTAATATTATTGCTTGTTCATATTGTGATTGAATTGAACAAATAACCGCATCAATACATTTTTGAAAGTAAACATTATAAACGTAAAAACAATCGTGTAAACTATTCAACCTCCCTTCTCGTTTTTCCATAAAGTGGTCCCCTTTGGGCTGACAGGCTACGCTTTCACGGAAGCTTGTTGATTAGCCTTGTTCATAAGCACTAACTCTTTAACGATCTCGGTGAGAGCGGTTACATTCGAAGAAGGAGATGAAGAAGAAGTAGTAGTACTCACTTTTGAAACAATCGGTTTGTTTCGTGAAGTACGTACTTTTGACTTATTCTTAATAATCGTCAAAGCATCTCTAGGTGTACGGTTCAAAAGATTACCACCGGCAGCAGCATTTAGAGAATCTTGATCGGATTGTGTCAACGCATTGTAAAATGTGTCGATTTGATGTAATTCCAAAAAACCGTGATGTGGACATTTACGAATGAGGTCTTTAAATCGGTCCCATGCCTCACTAAACGTTTTGTCAAATTTTTGTTGAAAATTCGTGATATCGTTCTTGAGATTCGTAGTCTTTGAAGGAGGAAAGAAATAATCCACAAAAAACGAGATCTTCCCATGTAAGGATAGAACGAGGAGGTTCTTTTTCAAGCCAAATCCGGGCGGCCCCCTCAAGAGAAAATGGAAAAAGCATCAACTTATAATACATCGTGTGGAAACATTTATTGTACTTAAGCGGTAGTAATCCTTATACAAGCTTAAGGAATTTGATCTATTAAAGTGGGACCAACAAAACAGTAGCAAAAAATCATCAAGCTTCAATCCAGAATCTCGAAAATAAGTTCGACAGACTTGCTGACAAGCAATCTGGTCGACCTTCTGGATCTCTTCCAAGCAACACTCAACCAAATCCACGAGGTGGAAACTCTAAAGCTTACCAACCACCGCAAGCTCGTAATGAGCATGTGAATGTCGTATTCACAAGGATTGGTAAATCCTATAATCCACCAGATAACCCGGATGATCAACAGAATAATTTTAAAAACCCTATCAATTTCGATAGTGATGATGAAGACGATGAACCTACACTAAAAATTTAACCCACAAAATCAGTCAAAGAAACACTGTTACCAAACCATACAAACCAAAAATTCCATATCCTCACCGCCTTAGAAAAGAAAAAATGGAGGCCCAATACGGAAAATTTCTTGACATGATCCGAGCCGTTCGAATTAACGTACATCTTGTCGATGTCTTAGCCAGAATGCCTAATTATGGAAATTTTCTCAAAGAACTTATAAGCAACAAACATAAAATTGAACAAATTTCTGCCGCTTTTTTAAGCGATGAAAGTTCAGCGATGATCCAAAATAAAGTTCCACCAAAACTCGGAGACCCAGGAAGTTTCCTTATTCCATGTAATTTCAACAAAACTTTCTCTTGAAATTCTTTGGCCGATCTCGGTGCTAGCATTAACCTTATGCCATAATCCTTATATGCAAAACTATCTCTCGAAACTCTTACACCTATGATTTGGATAATTATAGTCTATATATAAAATATATATATATCCTAAAATAACAAATTAGTAATAGTGTAGAGAGTATCCCGTTTGATATAAAACTTGCTTGGGAAAAAACAATATTTTATCTCCCGGATGTCGTATCCCGATGAAGTGTGAATTGAAAATCCTTGTTTCGGTTCGTGATCGCGTGCTTGAATAATCAATATTTTGGATTTGGATTCTAAATCTAAAAATGCAAAGGGAAAACACTTAAAAGGCACGCTAAACTAAAATTAAAGGCACGACTAAATTCTAATTAAACACTTAACGATTAATTAACGACTAACGGGCTAACGGATAAACAAAAATTATCAAAATAAACTCTAAAAACTAAAAATACAAATTTCTTAAACTAAAATGATAAAATTAATTTTTAGAAACAGAAAATATATTTTTTTGTATTTTTATTATTTTTAAGACTAATTTTAAAGCTTTTAAAACTAAAAATTTAATTAAAATATTAAATGAAGACTGAAAATTATGAAAAAAATTCAAAAAAACACTAGAACTTAG
>BQNB010069367.1:0-33511 GCA_026074375.1 Tanacetum coccineum | reverse complement strand
AGTGATTTTTGCAGCGTCCAACCTCCACAAAATCTACCATCACAAACAATTCGAGCACCACCACCACCTCCATCACCACCTCCTTCATCACCCCCACCGGCGGTTACACGAGCACACGAGCACCTCCTCCTCCTCTAAACCATAATTCTTTTCTTTACCCTCTAAATGATAATTCTATATCTTCTTTTTCTAACCCTCTAATTATTGGTGGTGCGTGATAAGTTTTGTTTCTGGTTCGTATATTTTTTTTTAATTTTGTTAATTATAATATGATTTGGTTAAACAAGATTATTATCTTTGTAAGAAGTTGTTAATTATAAAATTTTGTTAAGTAAATTTTTTTTTGGTTTTGGCAGTTTGTACCCGACGGCAGCCAAGAAGGTGAACGAGCCGAGTTGACAGCCGAGCGACAACGAGCCGAATCCACATCCAAGGTATGTTATAACTTTTTTTTCTCATTTTGGTATCCCGGGTGACATGTCGCCGGGAAATGTGTCGCCGGGGAATGTTTATTGTTTAAATATTGTTAGTTTATAGTTATTATTAGGGGTGGCAATTTTTGACCCGACACGAAACCCGACCTAAAACCGACACGAAAATTAACAGGTTCGGGTTGAGTCTAAATATATGTGGGTCGGGTTTAGGTCGACATATCTAACCCGTTTATTAAACAGGTCAGGTTCGGGTTGTGAATAAATTAAGCGAGTCGACCCGCCAACCCGTTTAAGATTTTTTCTTAAATTTTAAATTCTTTATATTTTCTTATACGGGTTCAATGGTTTAAACGGGTCGACCCACAAACCCATTTAACGTGTTTGACCCGTGTAATGTGTCAGATTTTATATATAAAACGGGTTAAATGGGTCAACTCGAAAACCGTTTAACCTATTCAACCCGTGCAACCTATTTAACCCGTCAACCCAAGTGTATATACGGGTTAAACGGGTCAGGTTCGGGTTATGTGTAAACAGGTTAGGGTTGACATAACTGACCCAATTATTTAAATAGGTCAGGTTCGGGTTGAGGTTTTCTGACCCGCCAACCTGTCAACCCGAACTCGCCAACCCGAACCCGACTCGAATTGCCACCCCTAGTTATTATTAGTTGAATTGGGTTGAAATTATGTATGTTTTGTGTTTATACGGATATAGTGGTTATTATTGTTGTTGGAAGTGAAATATTAGATATAAGTTGTTTGGTTAATGAAAGTTTGATAATTATAATAAGTTGTTAATGATAAAACTTTGTTGATATAAGCCGTTTGTTTACTTTGTGTTATTACTCCAGGGTGGTTATTAATACAATAAAACTTTGTGATATAAGCCGTTTGTTTACTCCGGGGTGGTTATTAATACAATAAGCTCATATATGCCGAAATAAGTTGAAATAAGTTGCTTTTAAACAGCTTATCAGAATAAGCTGTTTAAGAATAGCTTATTTTAAAAGTTGTTTAAAAACAGCTTATTTGATTTAAATGTATGTTTTTATATGATATAAATGGATATGCGTTTGGTATTTGTTTTATTGAACCCTTTAGGAATGTTTTAGGATTTTAGTGATTAATTTCGGAAAATCCCCGTCTGAAATTAATCATCCTATAGAAAACCCGTCCGAAATTAATTTATTAGAAATTAATTTCGGAAAGTCCCCAGTTTGGGACTGCTTTTTGAATGTTTTGTCTCATTTAGGATATGAATGCGTATAATTGGTTTACTATTTGAGATGATTTCGACAGTGTTTCTTCTTTACTCCTACGAATATGTCTTTAAACACATATTTGGGGAGTTGAGGGGAAATGCTGCCGAAATTTTCTCAAATAGTAAATCGGTTATACGCATTCATATATGAGACGAATCATTCAAAGAGTGGGTTAGGATTGCCTTCCATAGTTGCACTAGGTGAACAAAACATCTCGTATTCCTCGTTTGAATGTGTTTAATTAAGTTGCATATAATAACTAAATGTATCGTTAAAACGCAGTTATGGTATTCGATGATAAGACTTGGACACTTTTACAGCGTCATGAACCATTATTTTTTATCGGTCTTCAAAAATTCGCCATGAACGTCGCACAACTCAAAACAGCGGCATTTGTTCGCCTGGCCCTGACGGAGAAATGTATTATGGTCAGCTTCAAGAAATCATCGAGTTTAAGTATTTGTTGTTTAAAGTTGGGGTGTGACCTCTCGTTATAAAATATGGGTGGAACACGGTGAACCGGCTCCACCTACGCCACCGCCAATAATAGATAACACAAGACAACCTTTGATGAGTGACATGACAGCGTTACTTAATGATCTTAGCTATATTCCTCCGAATAATGAACACAATGAACCAACTCAAGGAGATATTGGTGAGACAAGTAACAAACCGACTCAAGCTAAACATAATGAGTTTGAAGAGTTATATGCCAGTGCCAACGAGGAGTTTGTAACTTACACCCCCGCAGAGTTTATTTTTTGTGATATGTGACTCGATTGACTTTATGGCAAAGTTTATCTATTTTAAGGCTAAAGGTAGATTGACTGATTCTATATTCAATGAAAAGTTAGAGTTTTTTCAAAATGTATTTCCCATCCGTAAAGGATTCAAGCTCCCACCGTCATACTATGAATAAAGAAGGACATTTTAAAAGGATGGGTTAGGGGTACGAGTCGATACATGCTGTGAACACGATTGCTGCTTATTTCGGGAGGACAATAACAATGATTTGGATTTCTGTCGGTGGTGGTAATACGAGTAGATGAAGGAAGTAACTCGTCCGGTGGAAGAAAGTTCTCTAAGAAGGTGTTGGCTACTATCGATCATTCCTAGGCTACAACTTTTGTAAATAGTCTAGCACATAGCAAGGGATATGATTTGGCATGCTACTGGAAAGTGTACAGGGCCGGTTAAGATGCAACACCGGTTGATGGTGGGAGCCATGGAAGGAAATTTGACACCAAGTATCCTAGATTTTGCAAAGAACCAAGAATGTTCGACTAGGGTTTGGTGCTGATGGTTTTAATCCGTTCAACAACCTTAGTCAGGCTTACAGCATGTGGCGGTGATATTGACAACATACAATATGCCTCCGTGGTTATGTATGAAAGAGAGTTCTTTTATGCTGGGGGGGGGGGGGGGGGGGGTGTGGGGGGGGGGGGGGGGGGGGGGGGGGGGGGGGGGGGGGGGGGGGGGGGGGGGCGGGGGGGCTGACGTTGTTAATTCCTGGCCCTAAATCCCCGGGCAAGGACATTGATGTTTACTTGAGGCCTTTGATTGAGGACCTGAAGGTTTTATGGGACCGGAAAGGTGTCGAGACTATAGACGTTGCTTCAGGCCAGAAGTTCAATATGAGAGCGATGGTTTTATAGACCATCAATGATTTTCCTGCTCGAAGTAGTTTGTCTGGGTGGAGTAGGCAAGGTTACAAGGCATGCCCTACATGTAATGAAGACACTCCATCTGTCCATGTGTTAAGCAAAACAGCTTATGTTGGCCACAGAAGATTCTTAAAAAGCCCCATAAATGGAGGCGTTCACTTGAATTCAATGGCCAAACCGATAACACAGATCCTCCTAAATAATTTGGCCGGGATGTAATCTTGGCTCAACTTGATAGATTGTCAACGCGTGTGAAGGGTAAACATCCGAGTCATGGGGGTGTGAAGATAAAACACAATGTTCATGTCGAACTTAACTGGACTAAACGGTCTATTTTTACGAGCTTGAGTATTGGTCTTTTCTTACACTAAGACCATTTAAGACATCATGCATAATCGAAAAACATGTGTTGGGAGGCCATCTTGAACACTTTGTTAATGAATGATAAATCTAAAGACACCGCCAAGGCAAGACAAGACTTGCAAATGTTGGGCATTCGAAGTGGTTGTGCTCGGCCCAAACCAACAAAAACGGAAGTGCTGAACCCTCAGCTGCTTATTCTTGTACACCAGGGAACCGAAAAAGTTTTGTCAGTTCATCAAAGGAGTTAAACTACCAGATGGTTCGGATCATGCTTCATGCAAAGTGGACCGATATTGATAACCAATATAACGGGCTTAAATTCTCATGACTGTCATATAATGATGCAACGTTTACTTCCTTACGGACTTCAAAATTATTGCCGAATTAGATTGCAAAACCATAATCGTCTATGTTCCTTGTTAGCAAATCTGCGACTGCAACTTTGATGGAGGATGGACATGTTGAAGCTAAGCTTCAGTGGTCGATATTCTGTACGAGTTTGAGCTCATATATCCTCCTGCTTTCTTTGACATTATGGTTTACTTGGTTATCCATTTACCTATAGAGGCTCTTGAAGGCGGGCCTATTCACCCCCGGTGGATGTATCAATTTGAAAGATACATGAAGAAGCTAAAAGGTTATGTTCGAAATAAAGCTAAGCCAGAAGGTTCGATTGCCGAGGGTTATGTTGCTGAAGAAGCATTGACTTTCAGTTTTCATTATTTTTGGGATGTTACCACGAAATTTATCGATCCCGACGTAATGGACCCCTCCCTCAACGTGTCGGTTTCAAGTGTTTCGATCGGTATGTAAACCGATTGGTTTACGATCGTTTATTCGGTTTGATGCCCAATAGTTGAAAAAAGTGAAATGGTATGTACTTCACAACAGTCCTGAGATCGACACGTACCGGTCCCAGTTCAAGAGGTACGCGTTTTTTTTTTGAAACTTCTTTTTCTTAACTTATCATTTTGACGACTTATTCTAATACCATGAACATTTTTCAGTTTATTTCCTAACAAAGACATGCAAGAAGAATTCCCCGACTGGTTTGGGTCGCAGGTAAACTTAGACTTATTTTGTGTACTTAACTATAAAAATAACAATATCATATTTTGTGTTCTCTATCTAATCCTATCTTCTTCATAGATCCGTCAACGTCACGTAGACAATGACCAAGACCTAGAGGTTAGCACAACCAGTGAATTATTCGCTTTGGCTAATGGACCATCATGGACTCCAATCTCAATAAACTCTTGCGTAGTCGACGGTGTGAGGTATGTCGTGCACAGCCGCGATGAACGTCGCACAACTCAAAACAGCGGCATTTGTTCGCCTGGCCCTGACGGAGAAATGTATTATGGTCAGCTTCAAGAAATCATCGAGTTTAAGTATTTGTTGTTTAAAGTTGCGTTGTTCCGAGTTAAGTGGTTCGACACTAGCAACAAAGGACGTAAAGTCAACAAACTTGTCCTTAGAAACAACATGACACAAATCGACTGCAGTCGTGAGGCGTTTAAATGATGACAATACAATCTCGTAAACAAAGTCAAACACAAGTCTTCTACCTTGAAGATAAGACTAAACCCCACTGGAAGGTCGTCGAACATGTTAATCATAAAAAGTTTTCCAACGGGGGTGTCATCGTGGTAGAGGACGATCCTGATATTATACATTTCGATAACTCATCTGATCTCCCACTTTCTACTAGTTTGAATGACTTGAATAATGCGACCTTACATATAGATGGTCAATCAACGGTGGTTGACGCACCGCCAGATATCATTGATGTTCCTGACGAAGACGATGATATTATTGGTGATGAAGACGCCCTTCCTCATGATTTAGCAGATTCTGATGCTGAAGACCTCATCAATGTTGATGATGATGGTGTTGAGAAAGTTTATTCTAGTGAAGAAGAAGATTGATCTTGAGTTGTAACTTGCAAAATACACTTATATATTTGAATGAATGAATAAAATTGTTGTGGATTGTTTAAATGTGTATATTTATTTGGATATGTATGTATTTGGATGTGTGCATGCTTATATTATTTTGTTCATGAATTTCTATATGTTATGCTAATTGTACTTGTACAGATGTCAGCAGATGTCGCACGGTCCCACGGAGGTGACGGTGGCGGTGATGATCGTCCCCCATCACACGTTGTACCCACCGGTTGCGGGGGCTGCTTTGCTAACAAAGGTAAGAATTTCTAGATTATTGTAATACAAGCATAAATTTGATACATATATTGAACTTGCTTGCCTTGAATTTTTATGACTTTATCACTAACTTGATTTTGCAGGCAATGTTAACGAAAGCCCAATTTGGGCGGCAGGGCAGCGGGCAGGCTGAATACCCGCGACAAGACCCGAAACCTTTCGCTAAAGGAGATCGCGGTAGCTAAAGGCCCCGTCCCGATCAATTTTGAGCAGGGTGACAAACAAACCCTAAACCCTCTCGGTCCCCATGCGGCTCACTGGTCTAATTACATCGGGGAGGTCGTTAGGAGTGTGCCGTTGTACTACCCCTCTTGGGAGAAGGTCCCGAAGGAGCGGAAGGCGGCGATCATTTCAGAGATTGGGGTCAGTTATCCTTTTATGTTTATTTCATTATCATGTTTATTTATTTAATTGTGTATATTTATCTAAATTCGTTTATTTATTTATATCATATAGATAAATAAACGAATTTAAATAAATATATAAATTATATCTCTAACTCTGTTTTCGTTTTGTTGTATATGATTGCAGACCCTGTTTGACCCTAGGCCGCACATGGATTCCTCCCGCTGGATACAAATCTACGAAGGCATCAGTATGCACTTGCAAAAAGCCTACAATACCAACAAGGCTTCGTTCAAGGCCAAGCATTGGAAGGCAGATCCCACCACCGGGGTTTACGATGTGGAGGCGATCAGGCGGGCACGTCCTGTGGATATTACAGCGGCTGAGTGGGATAAGTACATTAAGTTTTGGAATGATCCCAAGAACCTTGCTCGAGCCGCTCAAAATCGGCTAAACCGGCAAAAGAGCGTCGTCATATCTCGACAGGGATCCCGGTCGCTGGCTCGCCTTCAAGATGAGATGGTAATAAACATTATAATTATTTTACATACATATATACATATATATCTGATTATACGCTTTGGTGTGTTATGATTTGTCATTTTTAATTAGTTTTATCTTATATGCGTGTGTATGTACAGAGGCAGGCCTCAGACACTCAGGAGGTACCCTTTCACTCATGACACCTTCGGCGAAAACACACTGTTGACGGGGTATTTCCCTAAGGATGTAGGACGTCGCATATTATGTAAGTTTTGTTTAAGAAACAAACTTTAATGAATTATCAAGAAAATAATGTAGCAACCCGACTAATATATTTACTATCTTGTATTTTTGTCACTACATAGGAGGAGAGGAAAAGGCTTGAGGCTACGGGTGAGTACACGAATGATGAGATCAATGCGTTGGCAATAGGAGGTAAGCTTCGTGGGCACATTCCCGGTGTGGTCCGGGTATTGCCATTCGCGGCGCCACATAAAGGCAAGTATGTTCGACCACCCGATTAGTCGCTCAAGAGATGCATAGGAAGGGAGAATTTTATGATGTGTCTTTTAGATGCGGACTACCAAGTACTCGAGTTATGTTTAAGAAGTTTGAGTCGGGAGGTGCTATCGGAGTGGCGGTGTGGTTGATGACGAGGAGAGTGGCGATGATGGATGCGACTGGCGAGAGGTAGTTTTGTTATATATTATTAGTATGCTAACATGGTACTTTAGGTTCATCTTGACTCATTTAAACATCTTGTTTCCCTATCCTATCATGTTTGAATATTACACTGTATGCCTGTTTATGACTAGGGAAGCCCGTTTTGTAGACTTATTCGATTTTTTGGACGATTTAGCACTTTATTATCTTTTGGTTTTTGGTAAAGTTGTGATGTATTTGTATTGCGTTGATCCGGTTTACTTTGTATTTGTGTTTTTGGTACAAGTTAGTGGTGAGTCTATACAGGTTTTGAATCTGTTTGTTATTGGTAGATTTTTTCCGTGAAAATTCCAGAAAAAATCTGAATAAAAGCCTGCTGTGCGGCTGTATTTAAAACAAAGGCAGACTTTTCCCCAGCGACTTGTCGCTGGCGAAAAGTCTGCATTTTTTTTAATACAGCTTGCACAGCAGGCTGTTTTTTTTCAGATTTTTTCTGGAATTTTTTCCGGAAAAAATCTAGCCAGAATAACAAACTTGTTATCAAATCCTGTATAGACTCACCATACTTGTACCAAAACACAAAATACAAAGTAACGGTTCAACGCAATACAAATACTTAACTACTTGTACCAAAACCATATGATTATAAATGCTAAATCGTCCAAAATTCGATAAGTCTACAAACGGGGCGTCCTAGTCATTAAAACGAGCTTACAAGTAATATTCAAACATGATTTGGATTAGGGAAATACAAGTTGTTTAAATGTCGTCAAGATTGAACCTAAAGTACCAATGTAGCATACTAATAATTTATATCAAAACTACCTCTCGCCGTCGTTCAGCCTCATCAATACGCCACTCTCCTCGTCATCAACCACACCCCGCCACTCCCGCTAGCACCTCCCGACTCAAACTTCTTAAACATATCCGAGAGTCTTGGGGGTCGCTTATGAAAAGATCATCAAAAGTCTCCTTTCTATGCATGCTCTGAGCGACTTATCGGGGGCGAACATACTTGGCCTGGATGTGGCCCGCGATGGCAATACCCGACCCACACCGGGAATGTGCCCACGAAGCTTACCTCCTATTGCCAACGCATTGATCTCATCATTCGTGTACTCACCCGTAGCCTCAAGCCTTTTCCTCTCCTCCTAGTGTAGTGACAAAACATTAAAGATAGTAAATATTATTAGTCGGTTGCTTACATTATTTCTTGATTATTCATTAAAGTGTGTTTTGTACAAAACTTACATATATGCGACGGTTCCGCACCTTAGGACTACTCTACCCCCCCCCACCACTAATTCAAACCCCCGTCAACAGTATTGTGTGTTCGCCATTAGTGTCACATGGAGTGAAGGGTACTCCTGTTCATCCTTTTTCTTCAGTGTACTGAGCCTGCCTACTATTACATACACACGCATATAGTGTAACTAATTAAAAACTGACAAATCACAACACACCAAAGCGTATTATAGATTATACTATGTAATATGTATGTAATATTAAATATAATGTTTTTTACCATCTCTTATCGAAGGCGAGCAGACGCCGGATCCCCCTGTCGAGATATGACGACGCTCTTTTGCCGGTTTAGCCGATTTTGAGCGGCTCGAGCAAGGTTCTTGGGATCATTCCAAAACTTAATGTACTTATCCCACTCGGCCGCTGTAATCTCCTCGGGACGTGCCCGCCTGATCGCCTCCACATCGTAAGTCCCGGTGGTGGGGTCTGCCTTCCATGCTTGGCTTGAAAGAAGACTTGTGTTGTTGGTATTGTAGGCTTTGTGCTATGGTGATGTTGATGCCTTCGTAGTCTCTGTCTAGCGGGAGGAATCCATGTGCGGCCTGAGGTCAAAACTAGGGTCTAAAATTTATACGACAAAACGTAAACAAGTTAGAGATATAATTAAATTATTTATTTAAATTTGTTTTATTTATTTCATTGATTTATAATAAATAATACGAATTTTGATAATTAGACTCGATTTAAATAATGACACGTATAATAGATAAACATAAAAGGATAAATGGACCACATCTCTGCTAATGTTCTGCCGCTCCTTCCGCTCCTTCACGGGACCTTCCTCCTAGAGGGGTTTAGTTCAACGACACGCTACCTAACGCATCCCCGAGTAATTAGACCAGTGAGCCGCATTGGGGACCAAAGAGGGTTTAGGCTTGCTTGTTGTCACCCTGCTTCATAACTGATCGAGGACAGGGCCTCCTTTAGCTTTCAGCGATCTCCTTTAGCGAAAGGTTCTGGGTCTTGTCGCGGGTATTCAGCCTGCCCGGATTCCTCGCACCTAATTGGGCTTTGTTTACCTTTGCTTGCAAAATCTAGTTAGTGATAAAGAAAATCATTAAAAACTAAGGCAAGGCAAGTTCAATATATGTATCATATTTATGCTGTGTATACAATATCATGAAATTCTTACCTTTGTTAGCCAAAGGCAGCCCCCGCAAAAACAGGTGGGTACAAACGTGTGATAAGGGGGACAATCATCACCGCCACCTTCACCATCCGTGGGACCGATGGCGACATCTGATGACGACTCTGACAAGTACAATTTAGCATGAACATATAGAAATTCATGAACAAATAATATAAGCATGCACACATCCAAATACATACATATCCAAATAAATATACACATTGAAACAATTCCACAAACAATTTTCTTATTCATTCAATATATAAGTGTATTTTGATGTTACAACTCAAAGATCAATCTTCTTCTCTCACTAGAATAACTTTTCTAACACCATCATCATCAACATGGATGAGGTGCTTCAACATCAGATATCTGCTAAATCATGAGGAAGGGCGTCTTCATCACCATAATATCATCGTCTTCGTCGAAGAACCATCATATATATCTGGCCGGTGCGTCAACCAACGTTGATTGACCATCTATAATGAAAGGTAGCATTATCCATGTCATTCAAAATAGTAGAAAGTTGAGAGATCAAATGAGTTGTCGAATGGATAATATAGGGATCGTCCTCTACCACGATGCACCCCCGTCGGTAAACTTTTATATTAACATGTTCGACGACCTTCTGGTGGGGTTTGGTATTATCTTTCAGTAGAAGACTTTGTGTGACTTGTGTTCGAGAATGTATTGGTCATCTTTAAATGCCTCACGACTGCAGTCGATTTGTGTCATGTTGTTTCTAAGGACAAGTTTTTTGACTTTACGTCCTTTGTTGCTAGTGTCGAACCACTTAACTCGGAACAACGCAACTTTAAACAACAAATACTTAAACTCGATGATTTCTTAAAGCTGACCATTTAATTACATCATTTTCTCCTGCAGGGTCCACGGCGAACAAATTGCGCTGTTTTGAGTGTGTGTGACGTTCATCGGAGCGGCTGTGCACGACATACTACACACCGTTCGACTACGCAAGAGTTTAGTGAGAATGGAGTCCATGATGAGTCCATTATCCAAAGGAATTAACTCGCTGGTTGTGCTAACCTCTGGGTCTTGGTCATTGTCTACGTGACGTTGACGGATCTATAAAGAAGATAGGATTAGATAGAGAACACAAAATATGATATTGTTATTTTTACAGTTAAGTACACAAAATAAGTCTTAAGTTTACCTGCGACCCAAACCAGTCGGGGAATTATTCTTGCATGTCTTTGTAGGAATGAAATAATCTGTTATTATAACGTTCATGGTATTAGAATAAGTCGTCGAAAAGATATAAGTTAGAAAGGAAGTTTCAAATAAAATAACGCGTACTCTTGATCTAGGACCGTTACGTGTCTGATCTTGGACTGTATTGTGTAGTACATAACATTTCCACTTTTTCAAATCTTGGGCTCAAAACCGAATAATACGGACCGTAAACCAATCGGTTTACATACCAATCGAAACACCTAAAACCGACACGTTGGGGGAGGGGGTCCACATTATGGTCAGGACGATTAAATTTCGTGGTAACATCTCGAAAATAATGAGAACTGAAAGTCAATGCTTCTTCTGCAACATAACCCTCCGCAATCGAACCTTCGGCTTAGCTTTATTTCGTACATAACCTTTTAGCTTCTTCTTGTATATTTCAATATGGATACATCCACCGGGGGGTAAATGCCCGCCACAACTTCAAGTGAACCATATGTCAAAGATGGAGCAGGAGGACATATGAGCTCAAGCTCACACAGACTACGACACCTTGATCTGAGATTTCAACATGTCTATCCTCCATCAATAGTTGAAGAGCAGATTTGCTTAAACAAGAACATAGATCGATTATTGGTTTTGCAATCTTATGGGCAAGTTAATTTGAGTCCAGTAAGGAAGTAAAGTTGCATCATTATATGACAGTCATGAGACTTCAGGCCCGTTATATTGGTATCATTATCGGTCACTTTGTGCTTGAAGCAATGATCCGAAAAACCACATCTGGGATGTTTACTCTTTGATATACTGACAAAACTTTTTTCGGTTCTCTGGTGTGAAAGAATACGCAGCCTGAGGCTTCAAGCACTTCCCGTTTTTGGTTTGGCCAAGCCACAAGCCACTTCGAATGCCCAACATTTGCAAGTCTTGTCTTGCCTTGGCGGTGTCTTTAGATTTATCATTCATTAACAAAGTGTTCAAGATGGCCTCCAAACATTTTGTTTCGATATGCATGATGTCCTAAATTGTGTCGTAGTAAAAGAAACAGTCCAATACTCTAGCTCGTAATAATAGACCGTTCTAGTCCAGTTAAGTTCACCATGAACATTGCGTTTTATCTTCACTTCCCCATGTCTTCGGATGTTTATCCCTTCGACACGCGTTGGCAATCTATCAAGTTGAGCAAGGAATTACATCCCAACCAAATTCTTTAGGAGGATCTGTGTTTTACGGTTTGGCCATTGAATTCATTGTGAACGCCTCCATTATGGGGCTTCTTTTAGATTCTTTCTGTTGGCACAACATAAGCTGTTTTGCTTAACACAACAGAACAGATGGGAGTGTCTTCATTACATGTAGGGCATGCTTGTAACCTTGCCACTCCACCCAGACAACTACTTCGTGCTGGAAATCATTGATGGTCCATAAAACCATTGCTCTCATATTAAACTTCTAGCTTGAAGCAAACGTCTATAGTCTCGACACCTTTTCGGTCCCATAAAACCTTCAGGTCCTCAATCAAAGGCCTCAAGTAAACATCAATGTCCTTGCCTGGGATTTAGGGCCAGGAATTAACAACGTCAGCATAAAAGAACTCTCTTTCATACATAACCACGGAGGCAGATTGTATGTTGTCAATATCATCGACCACATGCTGTAGGCCTGACTAAGGTTGCCAAACGGATTAAAACCATCAGCAGCCAACCCTAGTCGAACATTTCTTGGTTCTTTTGCAAAATCTGGATACTTGGTGTCAAAGTTTTTTCCATGCTCCACATCAACCGTGTGTTGCAATCTTACCGGGCTACGTACACTTTCCAGTAAACATGCCATAATCATATCCTTTGCTTGGTTTATTTTTAGCCGTGATAGATTTGTAAAAATCGTTGTAGTCTAGGTACAATGATCGAAAAGTAGCACAACACTTCTTAGGAACTTTTCTTCACTGACGTATGTTACTGTCTTTCCATTCTACTCGTATTACACACCGGACTGAAATCTTAATCTTTGTTATTGTTCACGAAAAAAGCAAGCAATCAGGTCGTTCACAAGCATGTATTCGACTCTGTACCCTAACCCGATCGTTTTAAATGTCTTCTTTACTGCATAGTATGACGGTGAAAGCTTGAATCCTTTAATGATGGGAAATACTTTTTGGAAAAACTCTAACATTTCATTGAATATAGAATTAGTCAATCTACCTTTAGCCTTAAATTAAGTAAAACTTTGCCTTAAAGTCTAATCGCAGTCACATAGTCACAACCAGGGTACAGCTCCTCGTTGGCAACTGGTATTATAAAACTCTTCAAAACTCGTCGTGTAGCTTGAGTCGGTTCGTTACTTGTATCTCTAATATCTCCTTGAGTTAGGTCATTGTGTTCATTATTCGGGAGTGATATAGCTAAGATCATTAAGTGACGCTGACCTAACCCCCCTCACCAATGCAAGTCACGCATCAGGAGGTTGTCTTGTTGTTATCTATTTCTGGCGGTGGCGTAGGTGGAGCCAGGGTTCCCAGAGCGTTTTTTTCATTGTATTGTGTTAACTTTACTTCTCTTACTATTTGGATATATCCGTGTTCCACCCATTTTTATAACGTGGGTCCTATCATTGTCTCATAATTTGGTATGAAAGGGTGTTTGATGTGTACCCATAATATATTTCGACAAGACTTGCTATGGACTCCCATTTTATTTTCCCAGGCACTATTTCACTAACGGCTTGCAAATGATCGCACGAATTTTTAAGACCGATTAAAATAATGGTTCCTGACGCTGTAAAAGTGTCATGTCTTATCATCGAATACCATAACTGGTTTTATACGATACATTTAGTTATTATATGCAACTTAATTAAACACATTCAAAACGTGAATCGAGATGTTTTGTTTATCCTAGTCGCAAACTTGGAAGGCAATTTAACCCACTCTTTGAATGATTCATCTCATATATGAATGCGTATAACGATTTCTATTGAGAAAAATTTCGCAAGCATTTCCCCTTAACTCCCCAAATATATGTTTAAAGACATATTCGTAGGAGTAAAAGGAGAAACACTGTCGAAATCATCTCAAATAGTAAACCATTATACGCATTCATATCCTAAATGAGACAAAAACATTCAAAGAGCAGTCCCCAATATGGGGACTTTCAGAAATTAATTCTTAATAAATTTTAATTTCGGAGGCGTTTTCTATAGGCTATGATTATTTCAGACGGGGATTTTCCGAAATTAATCACTAAAATCCAAAATCCTAAACCAGAATATACATTTTATGAGAACAAAACATCAAATTATAGCATAAGGAGTGTTTGGTTGCGTTTGTAAATTTACACCGTTCCCGACGACATGTCACCGGGGATAGCAAAAGGAAAAAAAAATTGTACCTTCAGCGGCTGCTACGGCTCGGCTGTGGACATGGTTACCAACTGCCAAACAAAAAAAGTTTAACACATTTTTATAATTAAACACACAATTATACTTAAAACCTTATCTAATTAAAAATTAAAAACAAAATTTACAATGGTGGACTCAGCTAGTCTTACAAGAGGGTTTAGAAAAGAAGTATAAAAATTATCATGTAGAGGGGTTAGAAAAGAATTATGGTTTAGAGGAGGAGGAGGTGGTGGCGGTATTAATTGTGCTCGTGTGCTCGTTTGAGGAGGTCGTTTGAGTGGGTGGTGGGTTTGTGGTTGGAGTAGTGGTGGTGGTGGGTTCTCGTGGTTGTGGTGCGGATGGTGGGGTGGTGGGTGAGAAGTGGTGGTGATGCTCTTAAAATCGCCTAGGAGATGTTTTTTTATGTTTTACGTTTTTGGTATGTTTCTGTTAAAACATATATGGTTTTTTAGTACCAGATTTTCACGGCGACAGGTCGCTTGGGGAAAAACATACTTTTTTGTCCTTTAACGAAAATGGCGCGATAACGAAATAATTGGGAGGGTTTTTTCGTAAAAGTTAAACAGGTTTTCCCCGGCGACATGGAAGGTTTATTAAAAATTTTACTAATTTTTTTTTTAATATATCATAAACTGTATTTTTACTAAAAATTTTTATTAATATAGCAAGCTATATTTATTTAAAAATACTAGAGTTTGTAATATTAATATTTAAAAAATTATTTTTAAATTTATTTTTTATAAATATATAATTACTTATTTACAAACTATTTTTTATAATAATAAATAATCGGTTCGTTTCGGCTGGGTCGGTACGTTTCTCGGTTCGTTTTCCGGTCGGTTCGTATATAATATTATTTAAAATTATTTTTTATAAAATATATAATTATTATTTACAATTATTTTTTATAAAACATATAATCGGTTCATTTCGGCTGGGTTGGTCCGGTTTCTTGGTTCATTCCGGTCGGTTCGTATATAATTACCATTTTAAAATTTATTTTTATGAAATATATATTTTTACTTTCTTAATATTTTTATAAAATATATATCGGTTCGTTTCGGCTGGGTTGGTCCGGTTTCTCGGTTCGTTCCGGTCGGTTCGTATATAATTATTATTTAAAATTATTTTTTTATAAATTTTTTATTTTTTTTTTTCAATTAATTTTTATAAAACTATATTAATCGGTTGTTTCGGCTGGGTCGGTCCGGTTTCTCGGTTTGTATATAATTATTATTTAAAATTATTTTTTATAAAATATATAATTATTATTTACAATTATTTTTTATAAAATATATAATCGGTTAGTTTCGGCTGGGTCGGTCCGGTTTCTCGGTTCGTTCCGGTCGGTTCGTATATAATTATTAGATATATAAAAATTATTTTTTTAAATCTATATATTATTATTTTTATAATTATTTTTTTTAAAATATATAATCGTGTTCGTTTTGTGGGTCGGTCCGTTGTCTCGGTTCGTTCCGTCGGTTCGTATATAATTTAATTTCATCTAAAAATATTTTTATATAAATATATAATTATTATTTAAATTATTTTGTATAAAAATATAAATACATTCGAGGTTCAACGGATGAGTCGATGTATGGTTTGTTACATTCGATTGTTCAACTTGATGAGTCGATTTGATATGGTTATACATTAGAGGTTGAAACGGACGAGTCGTTATGTTATGGGGTATACATTAGAGGTTCAACGGATGAGTCGATATGTTAGGGTTATACATTAGAGGTTCAACGTATGAGTCGATATGTTAGGGTTATACATTAGACGTTCAACGGACGAGTCGATATGGTATGGTTATACATTAGACGTTCAACGGACGAGTCGATATGGTATGGTTATACATTAGACGTTCAAAGGACGAGTCGATATGGTATGGTTATACATTAGACGTTCAACGGACGAGTCGATATGGTATGGTTATACATTAGACGTTCAACGGACGAGTCGATATGGATGGTTTATTACATTAGAGGTTCAAAGGATGGCTCGATATGTTAGGGTTATTACATTAGAGTTCACGGATAGTCGATATGTTAGGGTTTACATTAGAGTTCAACATAGGAGTCGATTTGTTTGGGTGATACATTAGACGGTTAACGAACGAGATGCAGTTCGATATGGTATGGTTATACATTAGTCGTTTCATACGGACGAGTCGATATGGTTTGGTTTTACATTGACGTTAAAACGGACGAGCCCGATATGGTTATGGTTTTACATTAGAAGTTAACGGAGAGTGTTATGGTATAGTATATTCATTAGACGTTCAACGGACGAGTCGATATGGTATGGTTATACATTAAAGGTTCAACGGATGAGTCGATATGTTAGGGTTATACATTAGAGGTTCAACGGATGAGTCGATATGTTAGGGTTATACATTAGAGGTCTCAAACATATGAGTCGATATGTTCATGTTGTACATTCGATGTTCAACGGATGAGTCGATATGTTATGGTTGTACATTCGATGTTCAACGGATGAGTCGATATGGTATGGTTATACATTAGAGGTTCAACGGATGAGTCGATATGTTAGGGTTATACATTAGAGGTTCAACGGATGAGTCGATATGTTAGGGTTATACATTAGAGGTTCAACGTATGAGTCGATATGTTAGGGTTATACATTAGATGTTCAACGGACGAGTCGATATGGTATGGTTATACATTAGAGGTTCAACGGACGAGTGATATATGTTTGGGTTATTACTTAGAGGTTAACTTATGAGTTGATATGTTATGTTGTAATTCGATGTTCAACGGATGAGTCGATATGGTGTAATGTTGTTACATTCGATGGTCAACGGATGAGTCGATATGGTATGGTTATTTACATTAGTGGTTCAACGGACTTGAGTTGGATATGTTAGGGTTATACATTAGAATGTTCAAACGGATATGAGTCGATTAGGTTTAGGGTTATTACATTAGAGGTTCAAAGTATGAGTCGGAAATGTTAGGGTTTTACATTAGACGTTCAACGGGACGACGTCGATATGGTATAGTCTAAACAGTAGCGTTCAACGGACGAGTCGATATGGTATGGTTATACATTAGAGTTTCAACGGACGAGTCGATATGTTAGGGTTATACAGTAGACGTTCAACGGACGACGTCGTTATTGGTATGGTTATACATTAGGACGTTCAAACGGACGAGTCGATATGTAAGGTTATCATTAGGACTTTCAATGGACGATGTCGATTTTGGTATGGTTTATACATCTAGAGTTCAGCGGATGAGTCGATATGTTAGGGTTATACATTAGAGGTTCAACGTATGAGTCGATATGTTATGGTTGTACATTCGATGTTCAACGGATGAGTCGATATGTTATGGTTGAACATTCGATGTTCAACGGATGAGGTCGTTTGGTATGGTTATACATTAGTGGTTCAACGGATGAGTTGATATGTTTGGGTTTTACATTGAGGTTCAACAGCATGAGTCGATATGTTATGGGTTATAATATTAGAGGTTCAACGTTTCATGAGTTCACGTATGGTATGGTTATACATTTAGACGTTCAACGGACGAGACGATATGGTATGGTTATCTTTAGAGTCTACGGACGAGTCTATATGGTCATGGTTTGAATAATTAGACGTTCAATGGTCGAGTGATATGTGATATGGTTATACATAGAGGTTCAAGGATGAGTCGATATGTTATGGGTTATATTAGAGGTTCAACGGCATGAGTCATTATGTTTGTGTTATACATTAGAGTTCACGATGACAGTCGATATGTTATGGTTGTACATTCCGATGTTCAACGATGAGTTCGATATGTTATGGTTGTACATCTCGATGTTCATCGGACGAGTTCGATATGGTATCGCTTATACATTAGACGTTCAATGGACGAGTCGATATGGTATGGTTTTACATTAGACGTTCAACGGACGAGTCAATATGGTATGGTTATACATTAGACGTTCAACGGACGAGTTGATATGGTATGGTTTATACATTAGAATTCAACGGAACGAGTCGTATGGTATGGTTTTAAATTAGAGGTTCACGGATGGAGCCGTTATGTTTTTGGGTTTTATACCATTAGAGGTTCAACGGACGAGTCGATATGGTATGGTTATACATTAGATTCCTGCCAAATACTCCCGCCAAATACTCCCGCCTAAAACTCCCACCAAATACTCCCGCCAAATACTCCCGCCAAATACTCCCACCAAATACCCCCGCCAAATAAATCTTTTTTGACCATAAAAGACGTAACTATACAACCAAAACATATCACACACTCTTAACATTTAATCCACAAAAGATGTGAACATGGTGCCACATAAAGCTTTTTGCGTGGTAGGTGTTGCAGAAAGGTGATGTAGTTATCCGACCATCGATAAACTTGAGAGTTTCGGTAAACTATCCGGTGCATGTCCAAAATCATAGGGTGAACATCTCATGTTTTTTATTTGTGTAATATATAAATATTTCTGGTTAGTTGTTAAAAGAATTGATTTCTTTAACTATTTAACAGCTACCTCCGGAAACATTTTTTATTGGGGGGGGGGATTGTGGATTTTTTTTATGGAAAGATAGACCCGACTTCGTGAATTGATGAGTTCTCCTTGAGCATCCATCGACTCCAAGTTATTGCAGGACATTCACACACCCCCAACCTATTATCTGGACCTTCAACACTACAAAACTATTTCCTAGGATGGATCTTCTAGAAATAGAGAGTGCTCAAACTGCATGCACCTTGCGTGGAAAGATAAGTGTACTCACGGGCGGGGGTATGGGGGGGGGCCCGTGGAACAACAATGAAAATGATATGCATCGGTATCTACATACAGGTTTAATTCGGCTGCACTATTTCACGAAGTTCTCAATGAAATGGAAAAACTTGATTTGGAGTAGTTTGTCAATGTGCAATGTATTCGTATGATTTCGAGTATTAGTTTGTCATTGGCAATGTAATTCGTATGTTTTTTTTTATTGTATGTGAAGACCTTTATTTTGTTTAAACTTTTATGATATGAATGTGTTTATGGTATAACGATTGAATGTGTTTATGTATATCGATATCACCTTAAAACGTAAATAATTTTTGTTCAAAATATTACGGAATATCGGACCGAAACAAATATAAAAAACGTAGTTTAATTAAAGTCAACAAAGTCAAACTTTTCCCGGCGGAAATTATTTTATAAGAAATAATTTTACATAAATATATATTTTTTAAATAAATAATTATTAAAAACTATGGTTTTTTAATAAATATTAAATTTGATATATTTATAAATCTTTTAGGTAAAAAAATATAGTTTTGATATATTTGGGATAAATATATCAAAACTATTATTTTTTAATAACCCTTTCCCCGGCGACATGTCGCGGGAAAGTGACTTTTTTATTTTTGATATTATTTGTGACTAAATATATCAAAATTATAATTTTTAATTACACTTTCCCCAGTGAATGTCCTGGGAAACTTTGTCCACGTCACAACAAGTATATTAAACACTAATTATCTTTTCTTTTAATAAATAAATGAATCCATAAACGGACAGTGTCGCCGGGGGAAAGTAAGCGGGAAAATTTCCGCCACGTTTACGTAGAGAATAATTTGGTTAAAATTTTATCGACCTTATATCCGGCGACACTCGCCGGGAAAAAAGTTCAGGAATACTTTGACCAAAAATTTTCTGACGAGAATTGGTGCCACGTAGGATTATATTTTGTCGTTTATAAGGCATATTCCCCATATATCGCTGGGAAAGGCAGTCACCTGCCGTTGCACCTACATTCTTTTCTCTTCTAATATATAATGTCTGTGTGACTAGGTGTTTGGTGTGTTTGGTAAAATCCCATTGAGTCAATATCTAAAGGAAAAATGTCAAAATGCCCAACTCCTGCCACACCATATCTTCATGTTATTACAAGATGGTAAGCAGCCACCCAGCAAGAGATGCCTAGGCTAGGAGGGACTGTATAACAAGCACTGTGCGCAAATGAGGCTCTGCACTATATTGGTATGATTAGAATGACGTTAGAGTGATCCTCTTTCCGTTGTTCCTATTATTCTTTATATACAGTAACACTTTAGCTTTTTCTTAAATTAGCACATTGACCTGCTTATTTTACCTTAAATTAAGAAAATAATCACAAGTGTTTTGAGTGATCCAAACGTACTGTGCTTATACGCTAAAAAATAAGCACCTAAGTGGTTAAGGAGCAAAAAATAAGCAAATTCCTAACACCCTCTAATTATAGGGTAATGAAATGTAGTGATCATATAACTTATTAACATAAACAGTAGTTATATGCTTCTTTGATTCGTTCGAAAGTAGGACCACCTGGATTCGATGTAGCAAAACCAAATTAAAGAAGCATATAACAGCCGAGGGGAACTTATTGGTTAGCCATTTTCCATGTTTTGAAACAAGATCACAATTAAAGTTTTCTTGCTTGTGCAATTATTTGCTTACATACACATGCACTCTTATCTTGATTAGGTACTACTGATGGAATTATACATTCATAACAATTTATAATTATAACATCAAAGTATATATGTATGCGGATGCAATTAGAGCTATTAACATGGAAAAATAATTTAACCATGATTAGGTGTTATCATACCTTTGATTCTTGCAAGAACAAGAATCATAAACTCCAAGAACAATTATTAAAGGAAGTTTGTATCACCGTCTTGTACACACGCTATTACAAAGTTAACTATAGAACTTGACTCGTTAATCACGTAAACCGGTTAATCAAGAAATTGATTCGGGTTAGTATGTTAGCTACTATTCAGGCCGATTATATTGAAGACAAAAGAGAAGTGATTTGGCTTTTTCAAGTGTATTTACCCTTGAAAAACGCCTTTGGCTATTTATAGGTAAATATTAGTGTTTGAGTTCTATTAGGATAAGCCTTAACATTGAAGCTAATCCTAGTTTCAAACAAACTCTATAATTCACATTTGATTCCAATTCTCTTTAGTCCTTCGTTTAGTCGTTAGCAGTTACCATTAAACACTTAAAGATCGTTAATATTTACGTGTAAAATCATAAATAAATTTTATTTATTAATCGTTAACTTGTTTGTGAGTGGCTACAATCCCGTGATCTTGAGTTCGATCCTACACACAATCTATTATTTTACGTCCATAAAACTAACAAGCTCCCACTTGGCAAAATTTAATAGGGTTGTGACACATCGGTTAGCGTATTCTAGTTACACGCCGATGCCTATAGTACAGATCTCAGTAAGGTCTCCTGGAAAAAACCTTTAATGATTCATCATTATTATTATCCTTTTGTTTCTAATACAATGTTAATAAGGATATGGATCTCAAGTCTTTCCTTAATTAACTGATTCTGTTTCTCGTTTATCCGATTGAGCAAGATTACCAAATCTTCTGAACGTATTCCAGAAAATCTTGGGGTGTGGCCACACATACAGCTTACATCCCACGAGGGGCCCAGCTTGTATTAAACCTTCAAAACATATTTGAGGAAACAAATTCTTTTTTGACTATACAAGCAAAACTTATGAATTTTGCAACACTTTCTGAAAACAATTCGTATTAGCTACCAGTTACGATATAGCGTTAAATTGCTTTACAGAAATAGCACTAGAATCCATGACAGTTTCCTGGTATCTCAAGTCAGAGGATAACTATTTATGATTTACTTGATGACAAGATCCATAAAGTACAATCATATAGTTGGGATTAAGTCCTATATTCAATTCATCAAATATCATTTAAATTTGGTATGTAATCACATCAATATACTTTCAAGTATACCCCGGACACCAACATTTTAAATTTGTCTTGATTTAATAATAGTCCATATTAGTAAACGACAACGGGACATTTAGAATAATTTAATATTCAGGATCTTAAAACAGTTAAAAATAGGAATACAAAATTAAATAACAAATAAAACATAACATTCATTTATTTTATTCAAATAATAATGTTTACACATCCTTTAGCCAAATACTAATAACAAGATATGATTGAAACTACTAGTAATCGAAGTCCTTTTCCATTGGCATGTTCACTAACTTTTCTATAGGTAAAGCTTTAGTAAAAAGCATTCAGCTAGGTTTTTATCTGTGTGAACTTTTATTAACTTGATTTCACCACTCTCGACTTGTTCTCGAACATCATAGTTATGTGATATCTCCGCAGAAAATGTCTGGCGCCTTTCATGACTCCAGGTTCCTGGCGATTTATGATTGCAGCAGATAGTCACAATTACATATTTAATTGGTTTTACTTATGGAAGGCATCACTCCAAGATCTTTCAAACAAATTCCTAATCCAAAATGCTTCCATTGCAGCTTCTGTACGCTGCCATGTACCAGATGGGGTCGCATGCACATCGCATTGGTAGTCTGCTTCTTGCTCTTACAGTATAGCTGACTACCTCCATTGCAACAAAGAACATACCGTATGAGACTTTGTATCTCTTTATCGCTATTGCCAGGACCGCATCACTGAAAACCTATTGTATCATCAAGGTCTGTATCTGGATTTCCGCCAGTATACTAAAAACATAGCTTTCGTATTACTCAGATACTTTAGAAGAATATGGTTTACTGCAACCAAGTGCGTGCTTCACGGATTTCTGGTGATACCGATGACCAAGTTTGAGCAAACGCCACTCGGGCCTTTGTGACCTTTACGCATACATGATAGATCCGACAGCCGTCGACGAAGCGATCCCCGCGAATCCTACCCCTATGATAATACATACCCACACCAAAACCATACCACACACACACCAACCCCCCCCCCCACCCGCGCTCGACGATCCCAGAGAACGCTGCTTTCCATATCTCGATTCGAAGAATAAGGTTACCATCTTTTTCATGTAAGATTATTTCCTCATTCTGAATTGAAGCCAACACATTTCATTACTTCAAATCATTTTGACTTCCATCGGTATAAAACCTTTCTTAGAGTTTGTTGATTATTGAATTTCTTCTATATCTTATCGATTTTTTTATATTCATAAATTTGATGTAAGCCTTGGTTTTAAGTCATTCAACCGCAGAGATAGAGATCTATTCTATATATCTTAATTCCCTAGAATGGTATGCAGCTTCTCCTAATATCCTTCACAGAAAACACATTTTCACAAGTTTGTCTTACCTTCCTTAAGCTTTGAATGTTATTTCCCATTAATCAAAAATGTGCTCGACATGATAAGATTATGAATACTAAATCACTCCCACTAGCTTGTGGATATTCACATGGCTCACTTCACGATTTTTGTATAAATCCAAACCTTTGATTTTCTTATCAAACGTTTATTTCCATTGACGTGATGCTTGCATTCAAACCATTAATGGCCCTTTGAAGTTTGCATACACGTTTGGAATTTTGGATTCAACAATACCCTTCAGGTTGCTCAATATAGATGTCCTCATCTAAGCAGACATTCAAGAACGGAGTTTTACATCCATTTGCCTAAAATTCATAATCATTGTATGCAGCTATGGCTATGAGATTCCTAATAGCTTAATGTACCTGCTACTGGTAAGAAAAGGTTTCTCATCGTAGTCAATCCATAGGTTTGTGTGCAGCCTTTAGCATCAGACGTGCTTTATAGGTGTGTAACTTTACATCCCATGTCAGTTTCTTCTTTTATAGCCACTTACTCCTAACTACCTTGGGCATTTGGAGGGCGGTCTACTACATAAGACTTTATTGACTTTCATGATTTCATTCCTATCCATTGCACCTTGCCATAAACCTTATCAGGGTCAATCATAGCAGCTTCGATAATTAGAGGTTTCTCCACGATCCCCTACGTCTTATCCTCAACCTCCATTGTTTAGACAGAGGACGGTTCTTGTGTGCATTTATTAGCTTTCGACCTACGGAAAGGAATTAATTCCGGTGGAGGGACCCAGACTTTCAGGCTCTACTGGATTCGCTAGTGTTTTAGAATGTAATGTATCTATTTTGATCATCTTCCAGACACAATCTCTACACTGAATTCTTGAGGATATGAGAATCTCTTTCAAGAGAATTCATACCTTGAAACAATACTTTGTTTTCAAGGTGGAAAGTTAAAATAGTTACCCATAGTTGTCCTTAGGGTATCCTTCAAATGATTCACTTGACAGATCTCTGTTTGATGTTTATCAGCTGAGTCAGTTTCACAATACGCATACATATCCCTGACCTTTAAATAAGACATATCGGCACTTTGCCATGCCATATTTCATTTATGGTGTCTTATCAACTTCTTGTGGGAACCCATATTAGAATACGCACAGCAGATTCTAAGGCATTATCCCTAAAGGATAGACGGCTAGAGTAGTTAAAGATTAAACATAGATTTTTTTCTCCAGTGTTTTTTTTTTTTTTCGGTTTTTTTTTTCCTCGTTTCTTTATTTCGTTTTTTTTTTTTTCGTTTTTTTTTTTTTCGGGTTTTTGTCTTTTCGGCTTTTTTTTTTTTTTCGCCCCCCCCCCTTACCAGATCTAGTAGTGTAATATTTCTCCTTTCAGATACACAATTTGTTGTGGAGTATTTGGAGAAGTAAGATTGTGAACTATTCGTTCTCACTTAGATATCTTTAAACTCTTGGCTAATCATTCACACCTCTGTCGCGATAGCAGAGCTTTAATCTTCTTTACCTTGTTGCAGTTCTACTTTTGCTTTGAAAACCTTAAAGATTTCAAATACCTTCCATGGTTTAGGTTTAGCCAATTATAACATAATCCATAACGACTGAAATCATCGTTAAGGTTAGAAGTAGCTAGACCTTTCTTGACACATGTCATAAGTGGGCAACACTCATCAGTATGATTTAGACCATAGTAGTTTCTGTAGCTCTTTCAATAGTGCTATTTTAATAGGTTTCTTTGTCAGTCTCCCAGAAATACATAGTTTAGCACCAGCTACATCAAATAAACCTTGCTGCTGCTTGCCCTCACATGTATCACTTATCATACCCACACCCCTTATCCTCCAAACTCACCAATTCCCTCCACTGTTATTCCCTCTTCATTCCAACACTATACACCCCTATCCTTCCCCCCCCTCATTTTTACCATCCACTCCCCCTATCTCCCTCACCCAATTCTATTTTCATTCCTCCCCCTCTCCTCAATTCCCCCTCATTCCATCTCCTCACCCACACAATTCCCCCTATCCCTCCTCAGCCATTCACAATTTATCAAATGATTCCTCATTGATACTTTCCAAAAGACCTTCACGTTGAAGCTGTGCATGCGAGTCTTGCCAATTATGGGCAAGTCTACAAGAGTGCCACAAGATAGAAGAATCCAGGTCTAACTTTCTCTTCTTATTGATGCTAAAGACAGAAATATTATTCTTGGTGAATTTTTATTCATGTCAATTTCAAAACAAACCATCACTGAAAATAGCACTAAAATAGAATACACCATTTAAAGAAACAGAAATTCCATTACTAGCAACAGTATGTTTAAAACCAAGATCCAACAAACATGAAAAGGAAACAACACCTCTAACAACTGAAGGTGCAAAGTAACAATTGTTTAATTCTGTTACTAAACCAGAGGTTTAAAAACTAAATCAAGCGTTTCCTATGCTTAAAAACTGCTTGTGCTCCATTGCCCATATGAGATATTGATCCCTAATAAGCTTAGTTCCTATTCAGCATTTTTAAATTCCTAGCAGCGTATTTATATAGACTCTCGTGTAATACCGCATCCCGTATCAATATACCCAGAAGAATTAATTTGTGAGTGTGTGTGATTGAATGCTCTCTCGCAATTGCAAATAAATTATCCTGAAGACTATTGACAGCACTAGTCTGTGTGTGTGTAGACGTTTGCTGCGCAAACTCTTCGAGATAAAGATTGGCAGTTGCCTCTTCCAATGCCCAGTCATGTTGCAAGTGGTGCAAGCTTGATCCTTATTAGCGATTTTCCTTTCATCTTCTTGGGTTTAGGGCTTTGGTTGAGACGGACATACTTGCTTGTCTTACAGCCTTACCCTTCCCTTTTTTCTGCTTGTTTCCTTGCGGTTTGACTTGTTATCCATACCATTTTGTATGAGAATATTTGAGGAGTAGGGTGTGACTTGTCCTGCAAACCACTTTGCATAGTAAGAGCAATGCGTTTTGAAATCACTCACTGTCTTCCCCCACGCAATGCTATTGAAAGTTTCTTACAAAATCACCGAAATCACTTGTTAATGGGTCCTGTGGTTAAGTTTACTGCATATCATTGTCGTTATGGTTTCCCATGTGGATGCAATTGGTCCATGAAGCCTTTCATTTCCAAATACATGTTCATTACAGATTTTACAGGGCTGTTTGCAATTATGTAGAGATCTACCAGATCGTAGATCTCTACAGCAGGAGGTTTCTCTACATTTTTTCGAAGTTCAGCCAGCATGTTTTGGAGTGGATAATTTTCAAAAACTGCCCTTTGCAGAGCAGTGACAATTTTTCCAAGCATAATACAAGGCCACATCAGAGTGCTTTTTATATTCTGCTTTCCATGCTGCCTTTTTTCAGCTGTTGCATAGTCTCAGGGGTTGTTTTATCAGACAAGGCTTATACAAATATTATAAGTATCAGCTACTCTCAAGACAATTTCTTAGAGAACGTTGCCATTCATTGAAATTTGGGCAGTCAAATGTTTCTGTTCAAAGAAAAGTTTTCTGACGCAGAACTTAAAGCGTTATTGTCGAATGAGCCATTTCTACTTGAAAAAGTTCAAAATTATTAGATTTTCGATTAATACCATTTTTTCAAGGAAAATAAAATATACCCAGGTGACTATACATAGAACCAGTAGTAATCTCCTTGAATTCCTAGAACCCATATTGACATAAACCATCCTCAGTTGATTTGCTAGTGATGAATGTATTTCAACTGGTAACTTGTTCGGAACAATTTAATTGACAAACATTTTCAATTTCTAGATATTTATGGGTTTACATTGCCAAACTTGTTGCATTGTAAACATGTTTCATCCCATCTTAATGCCTTGAGTTTCTAGATCTCACTAAGTAACTCAATTAAGTCATTCTAATCTAAATGAAAAGCGTAAAACATTCATGTGAGATTCACTAACTCACGATAGGTTTTTTCCATTACGATATAGTCCAAGGTCTCACTTGACTTAATCATAATTTCAAGTGTCCTTTAATTAGATGGCATTAGACTTAAGTTTTAAGGGTATTCATTTTTGATATGTAAGTTGCTTCCCATCGCCCTATGTATGGAGAAGCATGCATACAACTCCATAGCATCCATTTATTAAAAATTTTTATTAACTTTTTAGGTGAAGATCTAAATAAAATATTTGGTTGATAGCATTGGCATGGACCAATTAAAAGAATGCCTCCAATTCTCACTCACACAGTACTTTGAATAAGTCTTATCCACTTCGTGTTTCGTGGTGTGTAATTGAGACAAATGCAACACTTAAGGTAATTATTTATGTACAATATAGAAACAGTCGTAGGTAACTCAATTTGAGTACAAGCAAGCCGAGAATTGGGTCAGCGTCTGAAGCACTAACCTCCTTCTTTAGTCGGGTTTGACCAGGCGATACGCTGTTATTTACTACTTCCCACACAGTTTGTCATTTGGTTGAGCCTTTTCGTTACCATTCTGTACAAAAAAAATTACCAAATAAATTCATTCGATCTTCAAAACAATTCTTAATTTTTATAGGATTTAGTCTCATATTATTTTTCATTGAAAATTACCCTTTTGTTTGTATCAACAATTCAACATTAATTTTAAATAAACAAAAACAAGTAATTAAATAATAGACTAAAATTATTAATCACATATAACATTTATATGCATTTATAGGTAAATCATTTAGCACTATGCATTCATATATATAACGATGAACTCCTATTATAATCTAGGTTTTACTTATCATATAATCACAATCAATATATATAAGTCTTCCCGAATTTTAGATTTATCATAATAAATTAAATGGTCATACAATTCATGTAACAAATAAGATCTTTCATGATCCATGTAAACTGCGCATGTTTTCCATGTATCCCACGCTCTCATTAATTGTTTACTTAACATATAATTAACAAGACCATGATCGTAACCCATATACATGCATGGACAATTTTACATGTATAAACTTATGATTATTAGGTTTTACATATTTAAATTTTCGATCAAACAAAATTTATGTACAAAAATCAAGAGTACAGTGATCAACTTGCCTGCACCTTCGTACGCTATGGGCTAACAAGACTTATAACCGAGAGATCTGTAGAGCTTTGTAAATAGCTTGTATAATAGTTTTTTTAGTTAATTTCTTCGTTCTAGACGCCAAGTATAATAAGTTGTGCTTAAATAATGAATATCGCCAAATGACATTAGTATAGACATTGACGAACTTGTCTGATATACTGGATTTACGTTTCATCTGCATACTGTAATGTTTTTAGTTTTGTATTAATACCGAATGAGGCTTTTTAGTCGTTAAAATATGAGTTCGACAGTCGTTTGAGAACGAGTATTTAAGCTTATTTGTGGTTAAACTGTCGAAGAAAGATGAGCTCACAGACTTCAAAATCATTCTTTGTGGCTTTGCTTTTCAATAACTGGAATTTGGGAGATAGAAAGGTCAAAAAGAACACAAAAGAATCTTTGAGTGCTTAGTTGTTATTCACTTATTCCTCCTATTTTGAGGACTACTTAGCGAATAAACAAAATGATAACTTTGTTTCTTTTTAAAGTTAAATGTGGTTTAAAAAAGACCGTCTCACGTCTCTGGCCAATACTTCGCTCAATTTGCATCTCTTCTTTAGTAAAAGTAAGCTATCGTATATCCCCGAGGACGAATGGCGCATATATAAGGGAAAATGTGAGGCAAAAATACACCCTTGTGGTTTGCAAAAAGTTCGTCTCACATCCTCACGTGACCAGCATTTTTTTCCCTTTAACTGACAAAATATTTGCACCGTTCGTCCTCAGGGATGTACGGTGGCTCACTTTTACTAACGGAGGGATGAAAATTGAGCGCAGTATGGGCCAGAGACGTGAGACGGTCTTTTTGAAAACCACAAGGATGTATTATGCACTTAACTCTTCTTTTTATTTTATCTTTAAACTATGTGGGTTTAGAGTTATCACTTGCGACAAATGTACCGTCTTGACGAGATTGGGTATGTTGTCCAGATTGAGTATGTTACTGTTGTAATCATTATTTACGGACTTGAAATGTGAAACTTACTTGGTTGTTGAGGTTGAACTGAATATGACCTTTTTATTTTTGTCTATGCTAACTTATGATTTGTCGACGTGTATCATATTTCGGTTTTGACTATTTTACGTTTTTAATTCGCTATTAGTTATGAGGCCATCACGAGTTTATAGGTGTTGTTTTTGGCGTGAATCGTGTATATTATACAACAAGCAAGATTAACCGCGCGTTGCTGCGGGCGTTAATTTTTCGCGCGTTGTTGTGGGGCATTAATTTTATTTTTCGGGTTTATTTTTTCGGTCTCATGTTTAATAGTTTGTTTTTGTTCTTATATAAAATGACAATCGCGCGTTTTTTTTTTGCCCAGGCCGATAGAAAGTCGTAAATAGTTAAAGATGAGAGTACTTCCTGTAAAAAAAATTTCTTCTTATTTTTTGCCAAAAAAGAGGAGGGGGATAATAAAGTTTTTTTTTGGCCGATGAACAGTAACCGAGCCCATTGGGCCGGGGGTACTGTAGCGCTACTGTAGCACTGTTCATTTTAAGCACTGTAGCAGTGCCAAAACGACGTAGTTTTACTTGTGAAATGTGTTATTTATTTATTTTTATTTGTTTTTTCGCGCGTTTTTTTATGTTTAATAGTGTAAGTTTATTTTTTCCTGCACGTTACTGCGGGGCGCTAATTTTTCGCGCGTTGTTGCGTGTCATTAATTCTTTTTTTTTCCTTTAATTTTGTGCGAGTTTATTTTGTCGGTCTCATATTTAATAGTGCGGGTTTACTTTTTCAGTATAGTCAATTCGGAAATGTTACCGCGGGTATTTTTTTATAATTGGGTCGGCCCAAATTTTTGGGCCTGTTTAAGTCAATTCGGAAATGCACCGCGGATATTTTTTTATCTGAATGCGTCGGTACTTTTGTAACATTTTTTTCCTCCCTATTTTGTGCCAACAAATTTAAAAAAAAAAAAAAACTAATTGGGCCGGCCCAAATTTTTGGGCTAAATTTTTTGGGCTTTTTTTGGCCTTCATATTTAATAGTGCGGGTTTATTTTTTCAGTATAGTCAATTCGGAAATGTTACCGCGGGTATTTTTTTATAATTGGGCCGGCCCAAATTTTTGGGCCTGTTTAAGTCAATTCGGAAATGTTACCGCGGATATTTTTTTATCTGAATGCGTCGGTACTTTTGTAACATTTTTTTCCTCCCTATTTTGTGCCGACAAATTTAAAAAAAAAAAAAAATTGGGCCGGCCCAAATTTTTGGGCTAAATTTTTTGGGCTTTTTTTGGCCCAGCACTGTAGCTACAGTGCTACAGTGCTTAAAATGAATAGTGAAAATGGGTCAAAAACTACGTCGTTTAACTTCTCAAAATCCAAACTGCATATCTCCTTCTACTCAAGGTTTTTTTGTTTCAAACTGAACTGAAATGCTAAGAGAAACGAATAAAAAGTTGGGAGGATAGAAATAAAGAAAAACGTGTCATTAATTCTTTTTTTTCCTTTAATTTTGTGCGAGTTTATTTTGTCGGTCTCATATTTAATAGTGCGGGTTTACTTTTTCAGTATAGTCAATTCGGAAATGTTACCGCGGGTATTTTTTTATAATTGGGCCGGCCCAAATTTTTGGGCCTGTTTAAGTCAATTCGGAAATGTTACCGCGGATATTTTTTTATCTGAATGCGTCGGTACTTTTGTAACATTTTTTTCCTCCTTATTTTGTGCCAACAAATTTAAAAAAAAAAAAAAACTAATTGGGCCGGCCCAAATTTTTGGGCTAAATTTTTTGGGCTTTTTTTGGCCTTCATATTTATTGTGCCGGGTTTATTTTTTCAGTATAAGTCAATTCGAATGTACCGCGGATATTTTTTTATCTGAATGCGTCGGTACTTTTGTAACATTTTTTAAATTAAAAAAAAAAAAAAAAAAAAAACTAATTGGGCCGGCCCAAATTTTTGGGCCTGTTTAAGTCAATTCGGAAATGTTACCGCAGATATTTTTTTATCTGAATGCGTCGGTACTTTTATAACATTTTTTTCCTCCCTATTTTGTGCCAACAAATTTTTTAAAAAAAAAAAAAAACTAATTGGGCCGGTCCAAATTTTTGAACTAAATTTTTTGGGCTTTTTTTTGGCCCAGCACTGTAGCACTGTAGCTACAGTGCTTAAAATGAATAGTGAAATGGGGTCAAAAACTGCGTCGTTTTAATTCACAAATGTGTAATAGTATAATTTCACGAGAAGTTGGTAGAGAATCGTATCTCAATGTCATAGATTCGTCTCAGTTTTACCTTTTATATGATACAAATTCACAACCATAAATGATGTTTGAGTTCTAACGTATTAATTAGGTTCGATTTTCTGAACGAATATAACAAAATCTTTAATTAGATGGAGGTTCAACTGTCTATATGTGTTCGATAAATATTCATTCACACGCATGTATAACTGCATACTACAAAAGTATCATAACGAGTTGATAGATTTACTCATAATTAGCATGTAAAACTCTATAACGACAAAGTTTCGGTTGTCGCCTCATTATGTATGGCTTGTTTAAAAAGATACACGTGAAGCTTACATGCTAGCCAAGCATTGAAACAATCATTATGATGGCCGATGTCACATCTTTCTAGTAATATACTGCTTTACACACAAAACATTATTCTGCTTTTTAAACTCTTCTTGTCCTTTTCACCATTTTATATATATGTTTGCTCGCGTATTTATCTATATACCAAAGAGCATCACGCTCCGCGACAAAATAGCTACTGTTTTGGTTATGGGCTTATTTTGGCTCATATTTTCAGCCATAAACCATTCGTTCTTAAGGCCTATTTGTGTATACACTAATACACATACACCAGAAGTTTCTACACAGATACACACCCGATCAAATCGTCGGTGCCTTCTTAATTGCGGGTTTTGCGCTAACTTTGATCAGTGTGTTTGAGGTTTCTGAGCATCACGCTCCGAGACAAGAGAGCTGTTGTTTTGATTATTTCTCTATATACTAAAGAGCATATTATTGGCTTATTTTGGCCAATATTTTCAGCCATCACCATTCGTTCTTAAGGCATGTTTTTAAGGTACGCACGTTTTTCGCCGAGAATGTTAAAATTTTTAAGTTAGGGTATAGTTATGATTTTGAGGTTCAATTTCTTTTTGGATTTTTTTTTAATTGTTAAATGATTTGAGGATGTTGAAATTGATTGTAGGAGCTTGATTATACCTTTAATTTTTTAGTTAGGGTTTTTAGGTTTTGGGTCTTTATAATCAATAGTTGGGTTAAATAATTTGAAGATAGTGTTGAGAATTTTGTTGTTTTGTTTGGGTATTCTATCTGTTGCCACTGTTTGTTTACTTCGATTACTTTGCCAACCTTGGGAGTTCGCTTATAAGTAGCTTTTGGGGTTAATTGATTTTAGCATAATGTTGATACAATTTCAGTTTTTTATATTGATAAATTTTGTTCTTTTGTCAGGTGCCACCATCCATATCTTGGCTGGGTAAATATTCCTTGGTGAATCGGGCGAAAACTTGAACTACGTACATACATACTTTTAAAAAAAGGTAAAGCCAACAGCCACTACTTTACTTTGACTCCTTTTATGCAATTATGAACTCCACGTAACTTTCTCGATTCCAAGGCAACTTATCCTTCATTTTTTGATTTATTTCATCTATTCCATGACCGGAACAGGGGAGGATACGCGTTTTACTATTATTATATGTTAAATGAGACCAAAAAGACGAAAAGGACATAAAAAGGCTACCCTCGACTTACCTCTCTCTATAAAAACCCCCTCCCCAGAGGAGAGCATAAGCTCCAGGATGAGTATGTCCTGGATT
>BQNB010069366.1:0-31593 GCA_026074375.1 Tanacetum coccineum | reverse complement strand
TGTTATTCCAGCTTTATCTTGTAGGTCTTCCATCTTTAATATGTTTTGTCATAATCAACTCAAATTATAATTCCCAACATAGTGACAGCGAAAGACTTTAAAACACCTTGATTTTCTCCATTGAAATATTCGTCGAACAAAGGACCGAATAGCAAATCCAGCTCATTTGACGTTGTTACTGTCTTAGCCAATTACTGTCTTCGATTTGTAGATATTTTTATTCTCTCTTTGATTTATAAAAAAATTTGAAAAAGAAAATACAAAAATATAAAGCCTGGTTCGAGGCTTAATATTTTGAGGCTAACACATTGTTTTCCTGGTTCGAGGCTTGATCTGTTGTGACCAAACGTGTTAGCCTCAAAATATTAAGTCGAACAAGGAAACTCGGTCTTTATTTATTAGTTGTTGTAATTGGCTAGAAAGGGAGTCGGGCTCGTAATTTAAACTAATATTGTATACGTTGCAGGCTAAAGCCCAAAACCCGAGCCGGCCCAACAACACTACACCTATGCGTCAACCTAGGTTAGTAAAAAACTATAAATACCCCTCTTTATCCCATAGAGAGGGAGTTGGTCTCATTTTTTATTTTTCACAAGGTAATCAACCATCTCATTTTCTCTCTACTTTCTCTCTCTCGTTTCTCTCTCTAAAATTCTTTCATTCTTCTATCTATTTTCTTATGGTTTCTTATCATTGATTCATACCTATTTGTATGGAAGTGAAATGATATAATAAGGAACCGACAGAATAATTCAAGGACCTTATGTTTTTATGTTAACAAGAAGACATAACAATTTTACTACATACTTTATGTTAAAAGTTCATTGATAATAAATTCAAGACATCCTAATTTGTCTTAACAAGAAAACATAATTAAAGTAACAAAAGTATTATGAACATAATCCTTGAGATTCAGTAGTAATTCGATTAATTTCCATACTCCAAATTATGATTATTATAATTTAAAACACAATTAAATTGACTAAACATTAGTTTAAAATGTTGAATGTAACTGTTACTTAATATCATGACATTGGCGGGGAATGTAATAAGGGGCAACCAAAAGCTTGTAGTTAAGTCCGATAGATTTTATTAAGCTTCGTTATCCTGTGCAAGGAAACCTAATAATAGGTTTTGTTTCCTTGTTGGCACACACCTTTGGATAAATTTCTCAGCGCGTTATGTAAGGTACAACATCTATTTTATGAAGAAAACACCACAAACAATGTCTTGATTGGTAAACTATGATGAAAATTGTCATAGATATACAAGTTAGATTAGAACCATAACGTGTTAATAAGGAATGGGATTATTACTCTATAGATAACTGTCTCGATAGCGAATCGGAAAGGCAACTGTTATCCATAAAAATAAAATGCAATTTCCTAAACCATGGTCGTTTCATATTGGGAAAATAATGATTATTCAAAGCAGGTTTGAAATAATATGGTGACTAACAAGGAAATAATCTCGTAAGCTCCACTAAAATTAACAACCTTACATGAATTATTTCAGTACACAAAAACGCAATGCTCCCCCACTGATTTAGTCCAACATTGTAAGTGTTACATTACCAGTAGAAAGCAAATAGCAATTAATTAACTTTTCTATTCTCTTATAAATGCCAATAGTAGCAATATACTTTGATATTGAATAAGTATATGATGTTCTACTTATGTAGATAGGGCTGCCATTTATGCTTTCATTAACTGAATAAAGCATGCAATTCCTCCTTAAATTTCGTCTTCTCACTCTGCCATAACAAAGGGTCATTTAGCACTTTAAAAGGAATAAGAGATCCAAAAAAAACATCTAGCAATTATGCAAGTAATTTCTTTAACATAGCTGCTGGTTTAAACTCATACATCGTGACAAGTGCAAAATGTCATTTATTTTTGTTGCTATAAACAAAATGTTCTTTAGGTACATAAAATATTTTTATCTTTCAATTATTTCAAGACCGAAAAAGGGTAATGAAAGATTGTAAGTGAGTTTAAATATAATTGAGGAAAAGTTCAATTATAACCCTGTCTTAGTTTTTTCCAACTAAGAGAAAAATAGAGTAATTTGTCTTTTCAAAGAAAAACAAACATTTTTTTATGAATTAATGTTTTAGCAACATAATTAAACAGCCAACATAGAAGGAGTTCATTTAGTATTTTCGATATAAATACTTAATAGAATTAACCTACCCAATTAATTACTAATTTAAGACTAAGATCGCAACTTGACCTCCTCACTTATAACCAAGAGGTCTGACCGCCGAGACAGTAAACAAGTAGGGAAATTGGTAAGCGATGATCGCTAACTGCATAAAAATGCAACTCTTAGACTTATGAGAACGGTCAAGACATTAACCGACAAGTAATATTCAAGAGCATTTGAGTTCACATCTGTATGCCCTCGGTCCCAATGTCGACCAATCATACTCGAAATTAAGTCGACCAAGCAAGAACGTGCAAAAAATCGCAAGAGGTCTGCCCAGTGAGCAAATTTCTCCATGTTGGAATGACACCTAAGTCCTGACTAAAGAAGCAGCAAATCACGTGTTCCTGTTGACTGGCAAAGACTTAATCTCTCATTTAACACATAGGGGTATACACATAAAGTGATAAAATGGCGTGTACAAAGAATCATGCAAACAACTTTGTAGCACTAATTTTTAAAAACCTTTAATAATGACACGAGTGAGCGAGAGACATCCTGGTTCACAGTAACTCAATCGAACGCCCAAAAGAAAGCCGGACAATCAAGTACACGAAAAGCGCGAAGCGTAATTAAAAACCTGAATTTTTAGGTGAGTTGACCACTTCCGCCTTAACCTTCTTTAAAGTTTGTTTCTCGAGAGAATGAGTCATACTTCTCATGAGTCCATAGCATCCAATTTTTAAATTCATGAAAAACTTGTTTCATAGTTTTAGGTCTTTTAATGTTATAAAAACATATTTTCCACAAAACACATAGCAGGTCACAATGAATATGTTTTAGGCGTGTAGAATTAAAGACCAAGTTTAATGTCATCTCTAACTTATTGTTATAAAGTCCGTATACTATTTGTTTAGGCAAGTAAAAAACTAGTAAACCAAAGTAACATGTAGGAACATAAAAAGCAAGATAACATTAAATAAAACAAGTAACAAGTACTATCCAGTACTGTATTGATCTCTTCCCCAATTGGAGAACCATCAAGACTCTCTCTACTCATCAATGCCTTAGGAGGTGCGCCCCATTTCATCACAATTATGTGATGAGTAGGTCTATAGCTGGAATATTTGATATAACACAACCGAGCTATTTAAAAGATCTAGTTTTCAGTATGGTTAGCGCAGCAAGAGAGAGAGAGAGAGAGCACTCTCAAAATCACTATTTAGTTTCCCAAAAATAAAATAATTTAAAAAATATTTTAAACCATTGATTTTTTTTAGATGGATGATGTGGATGAGTCCCCTAGTATCCAACCTTTTTTTGGTATTCAATATAACTCTCCTCATAAAATATTTACAAGATCTTTTAAATAATTAGGAAGATTTATAATCCGAAATAAACAAATTAAAAGAAGAAACAAATATGGCTAAATTAACAATTAATTATATTCCTCTTTTAATTCTTTATTAACTTATTAATCATTTACTTGCAAGATCTAGCAATTTTCTTTATTAATTTTATGGTAAAGAGTTGCATATCTTTATCATATTTACAATAAATCAATAATAAAGAAAAATAATCGCAGCATAATAATAATAATAATAAAAATCAAATCTAGGCATGTACCAAGGCGTAAAATTCGATTTTTAAGCGTGTAACCCTAGATGCCAAAACGAGTTGACTCGTGATGCCACTGTTGGAATTTAATAAATCTAGCTAACTAATTTAGCTACGAGTGCGCAGCGGATGGATCTAGTTATGTCAAGTAGGTTAACAAATATTAAATAAGGAAAGCGTACCTTTTGCGATTATTCTTAAATATAAAGTATCTAAAATAAATACCTTTACGGTTGCTCACACAACACATCGAACAAGTACGCCAAAATGCTAGTCTTTACTTCACGTCTCTCAAACAACAAGTGTAATCCCTTAGTATCATGAACCAAAAACAACAACACTCTTTTATGGTTTAAACCGAAAATCAGAAAACGCTCTTGGTTGATTTTTGTCAATTACATGCATAAGCATAAGAGTAATGACTTTGCATGCAACATGGTAAAAACAGTCAACTGAAACCATCAAGGTTTTTTCTACTGATTATGTGTATAACAAGAAGCAAAGTCAAAGACCACTATTTAGTTTAGTGTTACTTTTGCATGCGATTGCATGTGATCAGTAGGGTTTAGGTTTTCTGCTTTTTTTATCACGCGTAGGGTTAAGGAGTTGTAAGATATGTCGTATAGTGTTGTGATTTTCTCAACTAGAATGGGAGGACAAGAGGAAGTATATATAGTATACAAACCCTAGTCAAAAACTTGTTCCTTACTCCAAATCATTTTTTAGCAATCTCACACTTTTCAAAACCGACACTTTAACCCTTCTTCTTTTATTTAACATGTATTAATTAGTTTATAACGTCTAACGGTTAAACTAATTACTGTTAAATATATTAAAGGGACATATTATATAATCAATAAATATATAACAAGTATATATATTAATTACATAATAAACGTACTCTTCGTGTCTTAACGTGTGTGCCCCCAATAGCTCACCGTATTTCTAACGTATACCTTGCAAACCCGACTAACATATTCCAACATAATCCCCCAACATCCTTGGAGGACACCAAAAGCTCGTTCGACATCATTTCTTTCACTTTCTTGTCGCCTTTAAGATTCAATGTTTTACATCTCGTGTCACCATAAATGATTTGACAAAAGTTACCCACAGTAAATAACTCCCCAAAGCTAGGTAATACCCTTTTACATGTAGCTCTAGTTGCTTCAAACGGAGCCATAGGGGTAATGTAATCAATAAGTTCGTTGAATAATTTGAACGTTAAAATCCTTATTCGCACCTTCTACTCCGAAAAGGCTATGTCAAATCCACAAATTGTATGACGCAACAGCTTCAAGCATTATAGTTGAATTTTTTTATCACATTTTTCAAATTGGCCGTGACAGCTTTTTGGTTATTTTAACCATTTTGTGATACATACAATCAATGCTTTCAAATATTTCGAGATACCATGAACACTGTATAACATGTAAATTTTGAGTGTCATAAAAATATGATTTTCTCTAAAACTAAAGCATGTGAAAATAAATAATGCACATAGTAAAAAAAATTAGATAACTGATTGCATTCTAATTACACATATTTACACCATTGTTATTGCGTCATTTGTATATACATTTATGCATATTTATAAAACTTTTGGTACATAGTCAATAAAATATCGATTGCAGGATCGATGAACAAATAATGGAATAAAGATACGTTAGAACGAATGAATCTCACATCTTTAAAAGTAAACTCAAAAGTTAACGTATATAAGTTGGTCTAAAAGGGCTTATATTATAAGTCGAAATTGAAATTTGTATTTTTGTAAATTTTTTTTTGGCAAATAAGCTGAGGCTGTGGCTTATTATTGCAAAAATATTAAAAAGGACATAATTAAATGAGTTTTTGGTATATGTTGGATATTTAGCCTGCCTAGAGGTCTTGGGTTCAAACCATAGGAAGAAAATTAATCCCCTATTGGCCACGGAGGTTCACCTGCACCGACTCCTGGCTATCCAAAAGGATAGTCGTCTTGAGATTAGTCGGCTCACAATATCGAGTCGAAAACCCAAGTATACCAAAAAATAAATAATAATAAGTAATTTATTGTTCAAAAGCATGGGCTAAAGTTTTTAGCCCCTATTATGAGGCTGGGGCTTATAGAGATTTATGATTTATAAATCCTTTCATAAGCCCGCGTTACAAACGGGACTTATTTTATAAGCCAACTTATTTTAAAAGCCTAAGCCACGATAAACTCCTTGCCAAACATACCGTCTTAAAATGAATTTTACACACCAAACATAGCAAGTCTCTCCTTCCTCCACTAACACAATTTTATATATTAAATAAATCAAAACTTAAAATGCAAATAGTTTTTTATCGATTAAATATCAAAACTTAAGTTTAAAAAGGTTATTTTGGATATCAATAATTTCTTTGAAATCATAGAACTCATTCTCACTATTTATCTAAAATGAAATATATAGTGAACTCGGCCTCATCATCTATCTAAAGAGAAATTAATTACTTAGATTAAAAGCATTTTAATATTTCACGTTATTTTTATAATTAATAATCCACCTTAACCGTTAGACAAAATGATGACGTATAAAATGTATAACATACATTAGGGCTGAGCGTACATAAGCCATGCATGGGCCCAAGCCCAATAAAACAATCAGAAGACAGAATGGACCAAAACTAAGCCCAGGCCAAACTGGCTATGGTCTAGAAGCAACAAGATGGACGAAGGGCTTCTGGAGGACACTTACGCAGGCCAGCGGAAGTCCGCTAGGCAAACCTATATCCGCAAGTCACGATTATAAGCGGATCCTTGTCTAACAAGGGTCCCACTATCGGCCAACTAAACAGGAACAAGTGAATATTAGTAAAACCAAAATAATGGTGCTCACCTATAAAAAAGCGAGTACTCCTGACACCGGGAGCCCACAAGGCGACAAATGATCCTCTGACCACATTTTACACACACATACTCTGACATTCTCTGACAAACATGAATACTTACTCTCACGCCGGAGTCTAATCGTGGGGTCCGTCCCCACGGTAAGACTAACGGTTTACCTTTGATTGTGCAGGAAATCATCTCATCACTTAATTTAGTACAAGATCCTATTCATTGGCCCGGCCCAATAATAACCCCATATCCACTTTTCTTAACCTGTAACACTTTTTGTACTAACAAGTTGGCGCCATCCGTGGGACCAGAATACAACTGCGTTCTACAAAAATACTCACCATTAGCAATCATGAACAATCCGCTCCTAGTCAGCCCACGTCTGCCGTGCGGAATACGGTAGGGAGAAGAAAAGAGCCAACTCCACAAGACCGAGGCGGGCCCGCGTCCGACGCATTCCTCCTGGAGTTTTGTGACAAGAACTACAACCAATTGCTGCAAATCATAGCCGAGAAGTTTAACAAGGAGAAGGAAAGAAACGAAAAGCTGAAAGAAGTGAAAGCCCGGCTTAACTTCGAAGGATGCTTCGGAACTTCACGGTATTCCGAATCAATGACGATGAGTGCCAAAGAACACGAGGAAAGACACAGATCTAGGCGCTCCTGTAGCCCAAGACCCAGCCCTTGTGTGTTTTCCAAGAAAATAACCAACACGGTCAAGATCGCCAAGATCAAGAGAGAAAGAAGGAGGCGTGTTCAAAAGGCTGGGAAGCAGAGGAAAGAGTGTGTCCGGAAACCTCATACAGCCACAATCCAAGCGCTCCTACTCGAGGATATACAAAGGTGCTCCTCAAAAGTAAGACAGTGGAGGCGGGCATTGGAAGTCAAGATCCAAGAAGAAGAAATCAAACAGGGAAGAAGACGACTTGTCCCCACCATGGGTGTGTGAGGAAATAGATCCTTTTACACCTAGAATCCGCTACTTTAATTTCCTAAAAAACAAGAATGTCCAGCCACATTAAGAACATATGATGAAGTGGAAGATCCGGAAAATGAGACATTAAAAAATCTCAAGCACTGCAACAAAAAAGTGGAACGTTGGGCTATTGCCCAACCTGGAGTAGACAAGTTCAACACTTACGCTGACAGAAAACGCGAAAGTATGGTTCAATGACCTTCCGGCTGAATCAATAGACATCTATGATGATCTGAAGAAAGCATTCCTGGAAAACTATCTTCAGCAGAAAAAATGCATTAAATACCCCTTAGAGATCCATAACATTAAACAACGGGATGGAGAGTCTACGGAAGACTTTGTGAAAAGATATAAACTTGAAAGTAGGGATGTCAAGGGAGCACCAGAGTGCATGAGAATCTCTGGATTCAGGCATGGAATAACAAACCCCGAACTCATCAAACGTCTCCATGACAAAATCCCAAAATAGTTGATAAAATGATAAGAGTGACCACATCTTTCCACAAGGTGGAATGGCAAGCACAAATCACGAGCGGAAGAAGACGTTTCCACCATGGAAACAGAAAAGAGGGTAACCAGAAGCAAAATTTCAAGAAAGGAGGCTTCCAAAACCAGCCAAGGCTGAAAAGGAAACAAGATTGGTTATACGCTCTTCACAAAAACCCCTAAAGAAATTTTTGCTTTAGACAAAGGAAAATTCAAAGCTCCACCACCAATGACAACTCCAGTTGAGAAACAAAACCATGCTAAATTTGCGAGTTCATGGTGAAGAGGGCATCTAACAAAGACGGTGTATGCAGCCAAAAGAAACAGATATCGAAGGCAAGCTGAAGGCCGTCAAAAAAAGAAAGCTGTCACACTTACTCAAAGAGCTTAAGCAGAATAACGAAAAGGAACAGCCCAAGGCGGCAAAGAAAGGGGAAACCTTTGGGAAAGATAAATCATTAGCCATCCTAATGGTCTAACCTTGGGAAAGAGTGGCTAGACAAAGGATTACATAAAGATTTTCTCCTAACCCGGAAATCTCTTTTCCACCCCTTGGGGAAGATGAAGGAACAAAAGGTCCGATGATCATCGAGGCGGAAATAGGAGTCCATTGCATATACTACATGTATGTGGATGGCGGATCAGCCTCAGAAATACTGTATGAAAATTGTTTCAGCTGACTCTGTCAGAAAATCAGGAACCAATTGGTGCCAGCCACCACTCCTTTGATTGGATTCAGTGGTGAGATAATATGGCCAATAGGGCAAATACAACTACTGGTAAAGATTGGAGACGAAGAACACTCCACTTCAGCTTAAATGAATTTCGTAGTGTAAGGTCACCATCTCCGCACAATGGAATTATTGGAAGACCAGGAGTCAGAAAGTTACAAGTAGTTCCGTCAACAGCTCACGGAATACTAAAGCTCCCAGTATAAGGAGGAGTCATTACTATAAAGAGTAGCAGGATGGTCCCGCTCGAATGTGCGATGGTCTCTGGACTAGAAGGAAACTTTCGGTTACCAAGCAAATATAGAAGAAAGAATCAAGGTGGCCATAAATCTAGGAATATCGGAAGCAATCAATAATGAATGTTCCACTCTCACAGAGAAAAGCCGCAGACAATAGTATGACCTACTTCAGCGCAAGCAGGATATTATTGCATGGAAGCCTGCGGATATGAACAGGCGTCCCTAAAGACCTATTTCGAAACATCGCTTTGAAACGAATGGTTGATGTTCTACTTCCAGATACCAAGCAAATAGTAAGAAGAAAGGAATCAAGGTGGCAAAAATCCAAAATATACCAGAGCAAACAATAATGATAGGTTCCACTCTCACAGAAGCAAGGCCCGCAACAAGTTGTGTGACCCTACTTTAAGCAACCTGATAAAATTTTTGCAAGGAAGCCAGCGGAAATGACCCGCGCCCCACGACATAATTGTGAAACATAAACGCTGTTGAACGTACTTGTGGGGGTGACTCCGTTAGACAGAAGAAAAGAGGGCAAGCAGCTGATAGAAACCAGGCAATACAGGAAGAAGCGGGGAAACTTATAGAGGCAGGAATCATGAAGGAAGTACAATACCATGACAGGTTGTCTAACCCGATGATGGTTAAAAAGCATGATAACAGTTGGAGGATGTGCGTAGATTTGAAGGACCTAAACAAAGCATGCCCAAAAGACAGATATCCGCTATCGGAAAATAGACCTGGAAGTGAATCCCTGTCCGGCAATCCCTTTCAAATGCCTTCATAGACACATTACAAGGCCTCCACCAAAACAAATGGCGAAAAGAAGATAAGAAAAAACGCATTCGTTACATACAAGCCTAGACATATTCTCTATAAAAGATGCCTTTCGGTTTGAGAAATGCGAGAGCAACTTACCAGCATCTAGTGGACAAAGCATTTCACAAACAGATTGGCAGAAACCTCGAAGTGTACGTGGATGACTTAGTCATCAAAAGCCGCACGGAGGATGAGATAGTCAGAGACATAGAAGAGACGTTTAAAACTTTAAGGGAAATTAACATAAAATTGAATCCTAAAAAGTATACCTTTGGGGTAGAAGACAGGATGTATCCTTAGGATACAAATTCAAGTCACCAGGGGGCTAAAAGGGGAAATCCAGACAAGGTAATGGTCTTAATTCGACCAGCCCCAAAATGCTTAAAGGACGTACAAAAGTTAAATGGAAAGCTCGCAAGCCTGAGCAGGTTCTTGGCCAGATCAGCAGAGAAATCATTATCATTCTTTAAAACATTGAAAAATGCACGAAGAAAAGTGATTTTCATTAGACTGCGGAAGCTGAAGAGGCGTTCAAGCAGATGAAGCAACTTAATAGCCGAACTTCCATTTTAGCCGCACCAATGGAAAAGGTAGAAACTTATCGTTCTTTTTGGGCAGCATAAACAGCGAAAGAGGACGGTAAGACGCAGTCCTGATACGAATAGAGAAGCAAACAAATGCCCATTTACTTGTCAGCAGGCAGTAAGAGGTCCGAAATAAACTACACATCAATGAAAAACTACTGCTAGCATTAGTTGCATGCCAGTAACGACTTAAGAGATACTTTTCAAGCACATAAAAACGTAAACCCAATCATTATATCATGGACCAACTGATACAAACAGTGTTATCAAGACTAAGGTACAGAAGGCTACAAAAATGGAGCATCGAATTAGGAGATTACACAATACATTACAGACCTAGAGTATCAGTTAAGGGGCAGATATTAGCAGACTTCATAGTCGAACGACCAAAAGAGGACTCTCAGGATACTCTGATGGAAGTGGAAGAAGAACTCCCCGAACCATGGATTCTATTTACGGACGGATCATCCTACACAGATGGTTCTGGGGCAGGACTGATACTCACAAACCCAGAAAGGATGAAATTCACTTATGCCCTAAGATTTAGGTTTAACGCCACAAACAAGAAGCGGAATACGAAGCTTTGATTGCCGGATTGAGGATAGCGGAACAAATGGGTGTTGAAAATCTTCAGGCAAATGTTGATTCACGATTGGTGGCCAACCAAGTGAACGGAATATACGTTGAAAAAGAGGCTGACATGGTCGAATACCTGGAAAAAGTAAGAATACTTACCAGCAGCTTTAAAGCATTCTCAATCAGACAAGTCCCTAGAAGTGAAAACAAAAAAGCTAACGCACTAAGCAAAATAGCGTCCACAAGCTTTGCGTACTTAAGTAAACAAGTATTGGTTGAAGAACTGAAAGAAAAATCAATAAGTGAAGTGGAAATACTGGCAGTAGTAGAAGAAGAAGGAGATACCTGGATGACTCCTATTTTTGAATACCTTACGGAGGAAACCCTGCCAGCGGATGTGAAAAAAGCAAGAGCAGTAAGACGTAAGTCACAGCGATTTGCCGTAATTAATGGGACTCTCTACAAAAAATCTTTCCTCGGACCATGGCTACGGTGCGTAGGCCCGCTTCAAGCAAACTATGTGCTAAGAGAGATACATGAAGGGTCTTGCAGCATGCACGCAGGCACACGATCTGTCATGGCCAAAGCCTTAAGGATCGGCTATTATTGGCCTACCATGCATAAGGACGCAAGGACACTAACAAGAGTGTGCCAAGAATGTCAAGTTCATAAATCTGTTCCAAGGAATCCACAGTAAAAACTAACTCCAATCACGTCTCCATGGCCGTTCTACAAATGGGGAATTGACATAGCCGGGCCTTTTCCAGAAGGACTTGGGAAAGGCAAATTCTTGATAGTAGCTATTGACTACTTTACAAAGTGGATTGAAGCAAAACCAGTTGCAACCATCATCGGCAATCAGATCAAAAAATTTGTGTGGGACAACATTATCTGTAGATTTGGACTCCTAGGAGAGATTATCTCAGATAATGGAAAATAGTTTCGGGACAATCCATTCAAAGATTGGTGCGAGAAGCTATGTATCCGCCAACACTTTGCTTCTGTTAAACATCCGCAAACCAATGGCCTAGTAGAAAGAGCAAATTGAAGTTTAGGAGAAGGAATAAAAGCAAGGCTAGACGCAAGGAGCAAGAATTGGATGGAAGAACTCCCCCATGTTCTATGGGCACACCACACCATGATAAAATCTGGCAACGAAGACACTCCATTCTCATTAACATACGGAACGGAAGCGGTTATCCCAGCGGAAATCGGCATGCCCACATTGAGAACAGCGGAAGTAGACTTTATACAAAACAATGAAGCTTTGGAAATCAACCTCGATCTCTTAGAAGAAAAAAAAGAGCAAGCAGCAATACGCGAAGCAAAGAGCAAAGAAAAAATGGAAAAGTATTACAACTCCAAAGTTCGAAGTGCAAGTTTCAAACCGAGAGACCTTGTGTACCGTAACAACGATGCAAGCCATGCGGAATACACAGGGAAGCTAGGCCCCAAATGGGAAGGACCATACGAAGTTACGGAAGCACTTGGGAAGGGCGCATATAAGTTAAGAGATCATGACGGAAAGCAGCTCCCGCGGACCTGGAATGTCAGCAATCTCAAGAAGTGTTATATTCATAAAATGTAAGCAACTCACCCATGCGGACTCCATAGTGGGGTAATGCATTTCAATCTATCTTATTTATCCATTGTAATGTCTTTTAAAATTTTAATAAAAGTGAAGACTAGCTACCTTCACAAGCTTATTCTTAAAAATGTCCGTTTTTTACTTTGCAAAGTTATTTTATATGTGATTAAGACGCGCACTGATGAGGTGTCATTTAATATAATTTTTCGGGGTCGTTTAACCCCCTAAATTGTGCATTTATGCCCAAATAGATAATTAATCGTTCCTTTTCAGGTATTTGACATTTGGAGGGCATTTGAAAGAATTACACGTGACTTGGGCTTATTTGGAGAAGAAACGAACGAGACTACGGACCTACACCAACATCTCTCAAGATAATGTCCTCAGAATTTGGAGATGGCGTCACAAATACAACGTGACACCGTCACAACGAAGACCAAGACGGCGTCACAAGATCTCACGACGGCATCAGAGCACACGACCCAACCCATTATCTAGAATATTCTCTTTCATGACGACGTCACGCTTAAAATGCGACGCCATCACAGCGATTTTCCTATATATACATACCCGAATTTAGGGTTTTGAGTGTGTAACTTTAGAATAAAAAGAGGGTACGAACCCTAGTTCGTCTAGCAGCTGTTAGGGACGATTTTAGGGCCTAAAAACCCTATTGTACTTCCTTTAATTCAAGTTCTAATCAAGTAAGACTTATTTAATCATTCAATATGTCTTGTTGTGTGATTCTTATCTGTTCATGCTTTATTTATAACATGCTTGGCTAAACTTCTTATTGTGTTTATTTATGATTGTATGAAACCTAGAATGTAGATCTTAGTGGTGTTGCTTCTTGTGATAGATGTGCATGTTAGGTCTTAGAAAACCAGCTTTTGTCTGTATCGCTATTGATATGTCTAGGAAAACATGATTGTGTAGAAAGGATACCATTGGGTAATAGTCTTCATACTACCTTGCCCCAGTGGACCAACAGCTGGTCAACATAGGGTTCAGCTCATGTCACCCCTATGATTTTCATCAATAGGGCCTGCTCCAAACAAGAGTCCATCACGGTTTCGACACTAAAGCGTCCTTATGGATATCAATTTCTGCAAGCAAAGAGAAATTACCCACAAAGGAACAAAGAGATGATGTATCGGAGCTGTTGCAGCAAAGCAGAAGTGTAATCGACTTCCGCAGAAGGATTACGAGCAACAACATCTGTCAAATGTCTTCCCTGCCATAAACAATCCTAGCAGATAACCTATCTTGCATGCCTTTCTCAATGGCCTTATTGATAGCTGCTCCGAGAGCAGAAAGATATTCGGGTGAGTTCAGGCATTTAACGATAGCAAGTTCCATGCCATGGGTAAGAAGCCACCGGCGACCGAAGACGGTAGTAAGAAGGTGAGGATATAACTTCTCTTCCAAGTGAAGGGCCATCTCCACAAAGTTAGTATACAGCTTGTCAAACTTGTCATTAACAACTTTCATCTGATCATCTTGAAATTTCTCAAGCTGATCCATGCAATTCTTATACACTGTGACTTTCACTGAGTCCCGGAAGAAGAAGTCTCTTCCAACTCATGTACCGACGATCAGGCGGAAACATAGCAGATACGAAGATAGAAGCAGAAAAATAGTAACAACACCTAAGTATAAAGCACGTACCCATCCACAAAGGTTTCATTATGATATTTAACATAAGTAATCATGCAGGGCCATTCAAATCATTTTTAAGCACGTTCCTTGCCCGCAGCTAAAGTTTCAAGTTTTGTCACCTTCATATCCAGAGTATTCCGCTCCTTTTCAAGGATGGCGTTACGCTCCTACAAAGCGTTCATCTCATCCCGAAGGGACTTTTCCACATCTTTAAAATTAGAAGCTTCGGCACGGAGGCAAATGGCCTCTACAGCTTCCGCTTCCCTCAACAACAGCTGCGCTTTGAGATTCTCAATCTCTCCTTCCCTGACCTTCAGTAATTCACCCTGCCTCTCAACAACAGACTTCAACCTCTTTTTTTCCTTGACATTGTACTCAACACACATTCTTACCTCGGCACTCAAAGACATTTGGCGAGCAGCTCTAACATTAAACTCGGTAAACAGATAGTCATGTTCCATTCCACGAATAGACGCAAAAAAACTTAATATAGAACACACCTCAAACGACCATCCCTATACATACAGACACGATCGTCAACAAACGGGACCCATTAGTCCACGTTAATTGAGAGCATAATTTTCTAAACATCAGTAATTAGGGTCGATTGACGGTGCGGAATATCACCAACAATAAAGAGGTAGTGGCTATATTAGTGTAGCAAGAGATAAGAGTAGAGGGAGAAGTCAGATCTGAGATTACAGAAGAGAGTAGATGAAGGTGGCTTCACTGCCAGTACAAGATCAGAGAGACACACGCGGTGGATCAGTTCCACCAGTTGAAGAAGAATCATCACAAAATGGAGAGGGTTTAACAAGTTTCTCTTTAGCAACTGAAGCAGGATCAACCATTGAAGTAGTGATAGTGACAGTTGTCATTATCAGAATGGAGGACCTGACAAGAGAATCAACTTCAACCTCCGCAACATTAGTACCAGAGAAATGGTGAGAGGAGTCTGGAAGAAATAACAAACCTGGAGGAGCTCTAATACCACGGAGTTGAGTCCCAACCATGTAATCAAGTTAAGATCACGCCACCCTCACGCTCCGGCGTGGTAGATACAGAAGCTGTAACAAAAGGCAAAGTAGGTATGGCCGCAACCTCGACTTCAACATTCAACACGGCTCCAGCAAGCAACCTCTTGATCGCAGACCTGGATTTACCACCTACATACGGAAGGTCCCCAACTGCGGGTTCATGATCCCTCCCTGCAAACTTTTTGAGAGAATGCGTAGCTCACCCCCATCCCACAATCGACATATTTTCTTTTCCCTTGGCCGTTTTCGGCAGCACAGGAGACCACATCCACAACAACATATCCGCAGCCTCAATAACTGTCCGGTATGAAACAACATTTTTCCCACCGCCTACAGAATCTTCTTGTTTCGTTTAATTGCCACTACCACCCTTGTCAAAAAGTCTTTCAACACTTGCCTCCAGCTCGCTTTCAGCATGATCAGGCGCAACTGGAAGTAGCGAAACAATGCGACCAATGGTAGTATCCAGCAACCGTGGTTCACCCTCATTTCATTCTCGCTCAACAATTCTTACTTTGGTGTATCGAGGGGTATTGGATGAAAGTCAAAGATAATCGCATTTCAGCACAAAACAAACGCACATAATAGAACCGAACAACAAGGCATAAAACACATAATACATATATAATAGAAGGCACCCACCCTCTCCGTTCTTTTTCAAAAACTAGGGATAAGTTTCCTCATCCAAAGTGTAATGGCGGCTCAATCCAACCAAGCACGAGAATGCTTCTGGAAACTTTCGGAATGGAGAGGGATGAGCAACAAGAGTGGCATAATCTTGCTTATTAAAGACAGTTTCCACTGGAGCAAGATCCCTAATTACGTGCTTGGCAGTATGCCAAAGGACATAAAAAGTAAGGGGGGGGTGGGGGGTGACGGGGGGGGGGGGGAGGAGCAAGCCAAGTCATCCCCCAGAAAGGAGAGAACGTTTTAAATTTTTAAGGGAATCAATGGGTTTAGTATAACATACGGAAATCAGAACGCTTACTAAATGACATCCATCCATTCTTTTTAGAATTCACATAAAAGCACCGGAATAACCCAACAGTTGGTTTGATCCCATAAACACGGCACAAGATTTCAAAGTGAGAAACCTTGGCCGCCCCAATAACAGAGAGTTGGGATATATTGATACAAAAATGCCTAAGTACGTCAACAAGGAAGGTGGACAAGGGCAATCTAAAGTTGGCAAAGTCAAAAACCTATGTAGTACACTAGGTTTTTTTTGACTTTAGCCAACTTTTAATATGCCCTTGTCCACCTTCCTTGTTGCGTACTTAGCCATTTTTTGTATCAATATATCCCAAATCTCCTCTGTTATTGGCGGCGGCCAAGGTATTCTCTACTTTGAAATCTTGTGCCGTGATTACGGATCAAACCAACTGTTGGTTATACCGGTGCTTTTATGTGAAACAAAAGAATGGGATGATGTCATATAGTAAGCGATCTGATTTCCGTAAGTTATACAAACCCATTGAATCCCTAAAAATTAAAACATCACCTTTTCTGTGGATACTTTGCTGCCCTACTTCTTTTCCTATGGCAAACTGCCAAGCACCTAATTAGGGATCTTGCTCCATTGGAAACTGTCTTTACTGCACAAGATTATGCACTCTTGTTGCACATCCCATCTCCATTTCCGAAAGTTCCAGAACATTCTCGTGCTTGGTTGGATTGAGCCCCATTACACTTGTGGATGAGGAAACTTATCCCAATTTTTTGAAAAAGAACTGGAGAGGGTCTGGTTGCCTTCTATTATATATGTTATTTATGTGTTTTATGCCTTGTTGTTCTGTTTCTATCTGTGCGTTTGTTTTGTGCAGAAATGGATATCTTTGCTTTCATCCATACCCCAGATCACACAAAGTAAGAATTGTTGAGCGCGAATGAAATGAGGGTGAACCACGTGCTGGATACTACCATGGTCCTTCACATTGTTTGCTACTTCCAGTAGCGCTGATCAATGCTGAATAGCGTACGCTGGAGGCAATTGTTAAATAGACTTTTGACTAAGGGAGGTAGTGGCAATTGAAACTAGAAACAGAAAGATTCTGAGCGTGGGAAAAATGTTGTCCATCCGGCGTTATAGTAGGCTGGCGGATACTGTTGTTGAGATGTGGCTCCTGTGCTATCCGAAACGGCAGGGAATGAAAATATGTGAATGTGGGGGGGTGAGGCTATCGCATCCACCCAAAAAGTTGATGCTGGAGGATCCATGGAATCCCCGATTGGACCTCCGTAGGTGGTAAATCCAGGTCCTGGCGATCAGATGTTAGCTTGCTGGATGCCGTGGTTGAGATGTTGAAGTCGCGGTCTGCGGCCATACCTACTTTGTTCCTTTGTACAGCTTCAGTAACTCCTACCACGCCGAGCGTGAGGTGGAGAATCATACTGGATATCAATGGTTGGTGACCAACCTCCGTGTTATTAGAGCTCCTCCAAGGTTTGTTATTTCTTTAGACTCATCTCACATTTCTGGTACTAATGTTGCGGAGGCTGAAGTTGATTCTCTTGTCAGGTCCTCCGTTCTGATAATAACAACTGTCACTATCACTACTTCAACGGTTGATCCTGCTTCAGTTGCTAAAGAGAAACTTGTTAAACCCTCTCCGTTTTGTGATAATTCTTCTTCAACTGGTGGAACTGATCCCACCACGGGTGTCTTCTCTGATCTTACTGGCAGTGACTTTCTTGTTGGTGATATCCACACCGTCATCGACCCTAATACTGATCTTTAGAAAATTTATGTTCCTCAATGAAGCGTGACTAATGGGTCCCGTCTTGATGACGATCACGTCTGTCGTAAGATGGTCGATGAGTTTGCTCCTCTCAAGTTTTTTGCGTCTTTTCGTGGAATGGAACATGAACTATCTGTTACCGAGTTAAGTTGAGCTTGCTCGCCAAATGGTCTTTAGTATGCCGAGGTAAGAATGCGTGCTGAGTATAATGTCAAGGAAAAAAGGAGATTGAAGTCTGTTGTTGAGAGACAGGGTGAATTACTGAAGGTTGAGGAAGAAGATATCAAAAATCTTAACGCAGCTGTTGTTGAGGGAAGCGGAAGCTGCAGAAGCCATTCGCCTCCGTGCCGAAGCTTCTAATTTTAAAGATGAGGAAAAAGGTCCCTCGGGATGAATGAACGCTTTGTAGACGTAACGGCCAAGCAACATACCATCAACTTTATCATACCCATCCTATTAAAAGGAGCGGAATACTCTGGAATATGAAGGTGACAAACTGAAATTTAGCTGACTTGGCAAAGGGAAACGTGAACTTACTGATTTGAATGCCTTGATTACTTTTGTTAAATCTCAAAATGACAACCTTGTGGATCAGGTACGTGCCTTTATACTTAGGTTTTTTACATATTTTTCTGTTCTATCTTCTTATCTGCATGTTTCCGCATGATCGTAGGTACATGAGTTGGAGACTTCTTCTTCCGGGCTCCAAGAGAAAGTCACAGTGTATAAGAATTGCATGGATCAGCTTGAGAAATTTCAAGATGATCGGATGAAAGTTGTTAATGACAAGTTTGACAAGCTGTATACTAACTTTGTGGAGATGGCCCTTCACTTGGAAGAGAAGATTAAATCTCAACCTTCTTACTACCGTCTTCCCGTCGCCGTGGCTACTTACCCCATGGCATGGATACTTTGCTAACGTTAAATGCCTGAACTCCACCTGAATACTTTCTGCTCTCGGAGCACAATCATAAGGCCATTGAGAAAAGGGCATTCAAGATGGAGGTCATTTATCGCTAGTGATTCTGTTTTATGGCAGAGAAGACATTTTTGACAGATGTTGTTTGCCGAATCCTTCTCGGGAATCATTACACTTCTGCTTTGCAACAGCATCCGAAAGGTTGTGAATTTCTCTTTGAGCTTGCAGAATTGAAATCCAAGTAAGGACGCTAGTGTGCGAAACCGTGATGGAACATTCTTCTTTGGAAAGGACCCTCTTGATGAAACATCTATGTTGAATGAGCTTTCAACCCAATGTTGACACCAGCTGAAGTTCCTATGCATCGCTCAACAGACAAAGAATTTGTTCTTGGTGCTACCGCTCAGACACTTTGGCCTTGGATTTTCTAGTTTTTGGGTCCGAGGAATTGGAGAACATGCAAATCAAAGATCAGTTCTCGTGATGTCTTTGTTCCTTTAGGCACGAGCCCCTTGTCCGTTGCGGTTTTTGTACAGGTACGAAAGGCACTTCTGACATCGTACCCGCTACTACTAACACCAATATGGCCCTGTCCATAACTTTTGCTTCTGCCAGTTCTATTTCTCCTATCTCCGTGGATGGCTATGAAGTCGTAAGTGCGGATGACCAAGCGGTTGCTGATGGGAATGCTGCTTCCTTTCCCAATGTTGATGATGCGGAATTGAATATCCCTCAGTGACTTATATATAAGTTGTTTTCTAAGATATTTTGCCTTGGTTATATGTGACCTCTTTGCTGTGGTCTTTTGTATGTAGACAATTTCTCTAACTGTTTTTATCCGTTAGATATTCGCTTGTGACCTTTTTTTTATGCGGTAAAGTGTACTTGTACAATTCTAATGTTTTAATATTTAACATGGTTCTGCTATCGTTTTAATACCGTGATGATATGTTTAACGTGATAGTCCTTACATTGCGAAAGAATTAGGTGAAGTTATTCTCCCGATACTGGGTTTGCAATACCTCTTATGTATGTTTGAGTGAATTGTTAGGTTACTCATCCTTTTGTTATATGGAATAACGTTTATTGGTTCATGCCCTATTGCGTGCGCGTCTTAATCACATAGAAAATAACTTTGCAAAGTAAAAAAACAAACATTTTTTTAAATAAGCTGGTGAAGGTAGCTAGTCTCCACTTTCATTAAAATTATAAAAGACATTACAATGGATAAATAAGATAGTTGAAATGCATTTCCCCACTGCGCGGATCCGCATGGGTGAGTTGCTTACATTTGTGAAATGTAACACTTCTTGAGGTTGCTTACATTCCAGATCCGCGGGAGCTATTTTCCATCACGATCTCTTAACTTGTATGCGCCTTTTCAAGTGCTTTCCTAACTTTCGTTAACGGTCCTTCCCATTGGAGGCCCAGCTCCCTGTGTCTTTTTGCATGGCTTCATCGTTGATTACGCGTACACAGGTCTCCCCGTGTTAAAACTTGTACTTCTAACTCTGAGTTTAAGTACTTATCTCATTTTTGCTTTGCATCTTTGAGCCTCACGAATTTAGCCTGCCTTGCTCTATTTTTTCTGCCAAGAGGTCAGGGTTGAATTTCCAAAGCTTCATTGTTTTGTCACTAAGGTCCACTGCCGCTGTACCTTAGTGAGCGTATGACGATGTTTTGCTGGGATTGAACCGCTTTCAATTTTTGTATGTTAATGAGAATGAGTGTCTCCAGTTGCGAATTTTATCAGGTGCGGATTGCCCTATAAAACAAGAGAGAGCTCTTCATCTAATTCTTGCTCCTCTTGGTCCAACCGGTGCTTTTATTCCTTCCTTAGACCACGATAACCCTTTCTACCAGGCATTATTTTGGGCAGATGTGTTAAACAGAAGCAAAGTATTGTGGCGGATACATCTGTTCCTCGCACCAATCTTTGAATGGATGTGTGTCCCGAACAGTTTTCCATTATCTGAGATAATCTCTCCTAGGAGTCCCTAAATCTACAGACAATGTTGTCCTACATAAATTTTTGATCGATTTTTTCCAGTGATGGTTGCCACACTGGTATATTATGCTCAAGTCCACTTTTTGTGAAGTAGTCAATAGCTACTATCAAGAATTTGACCTTTCCACAGGTCCTTCTGGAACCCGGCTATATCAATTCCCCATTTGTAGAACGGCCATGGAGACGCGATTAGAGTTAGCTTTTGCTATGGATTCCTTGGAACAGGTTTTTTGACTTACATGATCTTGGCACAGCTCTTATTATTGTCCTTTCCACCTTAATGCATGTACCAATAATAACCGATCCTTAAGGCTTTGGCCACGACAGATTATGTGCTTGCGTGCATGCTGCAAGACCTTCTGTATTCTCCTCTCACAAGAGGATATAGTTTGCTTGAAGTGGCCCTACACACCGTAGCCATGGTCCGAGGAAAGATTTTTTGTATAGGGTCCCATTAAGTTCGGCAAATCACTACGACTTATGTCTTACTGCTCTTGCTTTTTTCACATCTGCTGGCAGGGTTTCCTCCGTGTGGTATCGAAATATAGTCTCAACCCATGGTATCTCCATCTCTTTCTACTACAGCCAGTATTCCACTTCACTATTGATTTTTCTTTTCAAGGTCTGTCACCAACACTTGCTACTTAAGTGCGCAAAGCATGTGGATGCTATTTTGGCTTAGTACGTTACTTTTTTTGTTTTTACTTTTAGGGAATTGTCTGATTGAGTAATGCTGAAACGGCTGGTAAGTATTCTTACTTTTTCCAGGTATTCGACCATGTCAGCCTCTTTTTCAACGTATATTCCGTTCACTTGGTTGGCCACCAATCGTGAATCAACATTTGCCTGAAGATTTTCAACACCCATTTGTTCCGCTATCCTCAATCCGGCAATCAAAGCTTCGTCTTCTGCTTTGTTGTTTGTGGCGTTAAACCTAAATCTTAGGGCATAAGTGAATTTCATCCCTTCTGGGTTTGTGAGTATCAGTCCTGCCCCGGAACCATTTGTGTAGGATGATCCGTCCGTAAATAGAATCCATGGTTCGGGGAGTTCTTCTTCCACTTCCATCAGAGTATCCTGAGAGTCCTCTTTTGGTCGTTCGACTATGAAGTCTGCTAATATCTGCCCCTTAACTGATACTCTAGGTCTGTAATGTATTGTGTAATCTCCTAATTCGATGCTCCATTTTTGTAGCCTTCCTGCTACTTCTAGTCTTGATAACACCTGTTGTATCAGTTGGTCCATGATTATAATGATTGGGTGTGCTTGAAAGTATCTCTTTAGGCGCTTACTGGCATGCACTAATGCTAGCAGTAGTTTTTCCATTGATGTGTAGTTTATTTCCGGACCTCTTAATGCCCTGCTGACAAAGTAAATGGGCATTTGTTTAGCTTCTCTATTCGTCATCAGGACTGCGCTTACCGTCTCTTTCGCTGCTGCCAAATAGACGATAAGTTTCTCCTTTTCCATTGGTGCGGCTAACATGGGAAGTTCGGCTATTAGTTGCTTCATCTGCTTGAACGCCTCTTCAGCTTCCGCAGTCTAATGAAAATCACTTTTCTTCATGCATTTTTCAATGTTTTAAAGAATGATAATGATTTCTCTGCTGATCTGGCCAAGAACCTGCTCAGGCTTGCGAGCTTTCCATTTAACTTTTGTACGTCCTTTAAGCATTTTGGGGATGGTAGACTTAAGACAACATCTACCTTGTCTGGACATACTTTTAGCCCCCTGGTGTTGAATTTGTATCCTAAGAACATCCTTTCTTCTACCCCAAAGGTATACTTTTTAGGATTCAATTTTATGTTAATTTCCCTTAAAGTTTTAAACGTCTCTTCTATGTCTCTGACTATCTCATCCTCCGTGCGGCTTTTGATGACTAAGTCATCCACGTACACTTCGAGGTTTCTGCCAATCTGTTTGTGAAATGCTTTGTCCACTAGATGCTGGTAAGTTGCTCTCGCATTTCTCAAACCGAAAGGCATCTTTTTATAGCAGAATATTCCTTGGCTTGTAACGAATGCTGTTTTTTCTTCATCTTCTTTTGCCATTTGTATTTGGTGGTAGCCCTTGTATGTGTCTAAGAAGCATTTGAAAGGGAATCCGCACAGGGATTCCACCTTCCAGTCTATTTCCGATAGCGGATATCTGTCTTTTGGGCATGCTTTGTTTAGGTCCTTCAAATCTACGCACATCCTCCAACTGTTATCATGCTTTTTAACCATCATCGGGTTAGACAACCTGTCATGGTATTGTACTTCCTTCATGATTCCTGCCTCTATAAGTTTCCCCGCTTCTTCCTGTATTGCCTGGTTTCTATCAGCTGCTTGCCCTCTTTTCTTCTGTCTAACCGGAGAACACCCCACCCGTACGTTCAAGCGATGTTTCACAATATGTCTTGGGACGCCGGTCATATCCGCAGGCTTCCATGCAAAAATATCCAGGTTGCTCTAAAGTAGGTCACACAACTTGTTGCGGCCTTCTTCTGTGAGAGTGGAACCAATCATTATTGTTTGCTCTGGATATTTTGGATTTATTGCCACCTTGATTCTTTCTTCTACTATTTGCTTGGTAACTGGAAGAACATCCCACCCATACGTTCAAGCGATGTTTCGCAATATGTCTTAGGACGCCGGTCATATCCGCAGGCTTCCATGCAAAAATATCCAGGTTGCGCTGAAGTAGGTCATACAACTTGTTGCGGCCTTCTTCTGTGAGAGTGGAACCAATCATTATTGTTTGCTCCGGATATTCTAGATTTATTGCCACCTTGATTCTTTCTTCTACTATTTGCTTGGTAACCGAAAGTTTCCTTCTAGTCCAGAGACCATCGCACATTCGAGCGGGACCATCCTGCTACTCTTTATAGTAATGACTCCTCCTTATACTGGGAGCTTTAGTATTCCGTGAGCTGTTGACGGAACTACTTGTAACTTTCTGACTCCTGGTCTTCCAATAATTCCATTGTGCGGAGATGGTGACCTTACAACTACGAAATTCATTTAAGCCGAAGTGGAGTGTTCTTCGTCTCCAATCTTTACCAGTAGTTGTATTTGCCCTATTGGCCATATTATCTCACCACTGAATCCAATCAAAGGAGTGGTGGCTGGCACCAATTGGTTCCTGATTTTCCGACAGAGTCAGCTGAAACAATTTTCATACAGTATTTCTGAGGCTGATCCGCCATCCACATACATGTAGTATATGCAATGGACTCCTATTTCCGCCTCGATGATCATCGGACCTTTTGTTCCTTCATCTTCCCCTAGGGGTGGAAAAGAGATTTCCGGGTTAGGAGAAAATCTTTGTGTAATCCTTTGTCTAGCCACTCTTTCCCAAGGTTAGACCATTAGGATGGCTAATGATTTATCTTTCCCAGAGGTTTCCCCTTTCTTTGCCGCCTTGGGCTGTTCCTTTTCGTTATTCTGCTTAAGCTCTTTGAGTAAGTGTGACAGCTTTCCGGCCTTCAGCATGCCTTCGATCTGTTTCTTTTGGTGCATACACTCGTCTGTGTTATGCCCTACTTCACCATGGAACTCGCAAAATTTAGCATGGTTTTGTTTCTCAACTGGAGTTGTCATTGGTGGTGGAGCTTTGAATTTTCCTTTGTCTAAAGCAAAAATTTCTTTAGGGGTTTTTGTGAAGAGCGTATAACCAATCTTGTTTCCTTTTCAGCCTTGGCTGGTTTTGGAAGCCTCCTTTCTTGAAATTTTGCTTCTGGTTACCCTCTTTTCTGTTTCCATGGTGGAAACGTCTTCTTCCGCTCGTGATTTGATGCTGCCACTTCCCCCCTGAGGAAAGACGTGGTCACTCTTATCATTTTATCAACTATTTTGGGATTTTGTCATGGAGACGTTTGATGAGTTCGGGGTTTGTTATTCCATGCCTGAATCCAGAGATTCTCATGCACTCTGGTGCTCCCTTGACATCCCTACTTTCAAGTTTATATCTTTTCACAAAGTCTTCCGTAGACTCTCCATCCCGTTGTTTAATGTTATGGATCTCTAAGGGGTATTTAATGCATTTTTTCTGCTGAAGATAGTTTTCCAGGAATGCTTTCTTCAGATCATCATAGATGTCTATTGATTCAGCCGGAAGGTCATTGAACCATACTCTCGCGTTTCCTGTCAGCGTAGAGTTGAACATGTGACACCAGGTTGGCATAGCCCACCGTTCCATTTTTGCAGCTGCTTGAAAGATTTTTTAATGTTCCTCCGGATCTTCACTTCCATCATATGTCTTAATGTGGCTGGACATTCTTGTTTTTTAGGAAATTAAAGTAGCGGATTCTAGGTGTAAAAGGATCTATTTCCTCACACACCCATGGTGGGGACAAGTCGTCTTCTTCCCTGTTTGATTTCTTCTTCTTGGATCTTGACTTCCAATGCCCGCCTCCACTGTCCTTACTTTCTGAGAGCACCTCTGTATATCTCGAGTAGGAGCGCTGGTTGTGGCTGTCTGAGCGTCCGGACACACTCTTTCCTTTGCTTCCCAGCCTTTTGAATACGCCTCCTTCTTTCTCTCTTGATCTTGGCGATCTTGACCGGTTGCGTATTATTCTTGAAAACACACAAGGGCTGGGTCTTGGGCTACAGGAGCGCCTAGATCTGTGTCTTTCCTCGTGTTCTTTGGCACTCATCGTCATTGATTCGGAATACCGTGACGTTCCGAAGCATCCTTCGAAGTTAAGCCGGGCTTTCACTTCTGTTAGATTTTCGTTTCTTTCTTTCTCCTTGTTAAACTTCTCGGCTATGATTTGCAGCAATTGGTTGTAGTTCTTGTTACAAAACTCCAGGAGGAATGCGTCGGACGCAGGCCCGCCTCGGTCTTGTGGAGTTGGCTCTTTTCCTCTCCCTACCGTATTCCGCACGGCAGACGTGGGCTGACTAGGAGCGGATTGTTCATGATTGCTCATGGTGAGTATTTTTGTAGAACGCAGTTGTATTTTGGTCCCACGGATGGCGCCAACTTGTTAGTACAAAAAGTGTTACAGGTTGAGAAAAGTGGATCTGGGGTTATTATTGGGCCGGGCCAATGAATAGGATCTTGTACTAAATCAAGTGATGAGATGATTTCCTGCACAATCAAAGGTAAACCGTTAGTCTTACCGTGGGGACGGACCCCACGATTAGACTCCGGCGTGAGAGTAAGTATTCATGTTTGTCAGAGAATGTCAGAGTATGTGTGTGTAAAATGTGGTCAGAGGATCATACCTTGTGGGGTGTCAGAGTACTCCTTTTTATAGGTGAGCCCAATATTAGGTTTTCCTAATATTTCACTTGTTCCTGTTAGTGGGCCGAAGTGGGACCCTTGTTAGACAAGGATCCGCTTATAATCGTGACTTGCGGATATAGGTTTGCCTAGCGGACTTCCGCTGGCCTGCGGAAGTGTCCTCCAGAAGCCCTTCGTCCATCTTGTTGCTTCTAGACCATAGCCAGTTTGGCCTGGGCTTAGTTTTGGTCCATTCTGTCTTCTGATTGTTTTATTGGGCTTGGGCCCATGCATGGCTTATGTAGTCCAGCCCCAAAAGCCTGTTATACATTTTATACGTCATCATTTTGTCTAACGGTTAATGAGATATATAAATTATAAAAAATAAGTGAAATATTAAAATGCTTTTAATCTAAGTAATTAATTTCTCTTTAGATAGATGATGAGGCCGAGTTCACTATATATTTCATTTTAGATAAATAGTGAGAATGAGTTCTATGATTTCAAAGAAATTATTGATATCCAAAATAACCTTTTTAAACTTAAGTTTTGATATTTAATCGATAAAAAACTATTTGCATTTTAAGTTTTGATATTTAATATATAAAAATAGTGTATAGATGAAGGAAGGAGAGACATGCTATGTTTGGTGTGTAAAATCATTTTAAGACGGTATGTTTGGCAAGGAGTTTATCGTGGCTTAGGCTTTTAAAATAAGTTGGCTTATAAAATAAGTCCCGTTTGTAACGCGGGCTTATGAAAGGATTTATAAATCATAAATCTCTATAAGCCCCAGCCTCATAATAGGGGCTAAAAACTTTAGCCCATGCTTTTGAACAATAAATTACTTATTATTATTTATTTTTTTGGTATACTTGGGTTTTCGACTCGATATTGTGAGCCGACTAATCTCAAGACGACTATCCTTTTGGATAGCCAGGAGTCGGTGCAGGTGAACCTCCGTGGCCAATAGGGGATTAATTTTCTTCCTATGGTTTGAACCCAAGACCTCTAGGCAGGCTAAATATCCAACATATACCAAAAACTCATTTAATTATGTCCTTTTTAATATTTTTGCAATAATAAGCCACAGCCTCAGCTTATTTGCCAAAAAAAAATTACAAAAATACAAATTTCAATTTCGACTTATAATATAAGCCCTAGCCCACTTATATACGTTAACTTTTGAGTTTACTTTTTAACGATGTGAGATCATTCGTTCTTCGATCTTTATTCCATTATTTGTTCATCGATCCTGCAATCGATATTTTATTGACTATGTACCAAAAGTTTTATAAATATGCATAAATGTATATACAAATGACGCAATAACAATGGTGTAAATATGTGTAATTAGAATGCAATCAGTTATCTAATTTTTTTTACTATGTGCATTATTTATTTTCACATGCTTTAGTTTTAGAGAAAATCATATTTTTATGACACTCAAAATTTACATGTTATACAGTGTTCATGGTATCTCGAAATATTTGAAAGCATTGATTGTATGCATCACAAATGGATAAAATAACCAAAAGCATGTCACGGCCAATTTGAAAAATGTGATAAAAAAATTCAACTATAATGCTTGAAGCTGTTGCGTCATACAATTTGTGGATTTGACATAGCCTTTTCGGAGTAGAAGGTGCGAATAAGGATTTTAACGTTCAAATTATTCGACGAACTTATTGATTACATTACCCCTATGACTCCGTTTGAAGCAACTAGAGCTACATGTAAAAGGGTATTACCTAGCTTTGGGGAGTTATTTACTGTGGGTAACTTTTGTCAAATCATTTATGGTGACACGAGATGTAAAACATTGAATCTTAAAGGCGACAAGAAAGTGAAAGAAATGATGTCGAACGAGCTTTTGGTGTCCTCCAAGGATGTTGGGGGATTATGTTGGAATATGTTAGTCGGTTTCGCAAGTTATACGTTAGAAATACGTGAGCCTATTGGGGGCACACACGTTAAGACACGAAGAGTACGTTTATTATGTAATTAATATATATACTTGTTATATATTTATTGATTATATAATATGTCCCTTTAAATATATTTAACAGTAATTAGTTTAACCGTTAGACGTTATAAACTAATTAATACATGTTAAATAAAAGAAGAAGGGTTAAAGTGTCGGTTTTGAAAAGTGTGAGATTGCTAAAAAATGATTTGGAGTAAGGAACAAGTTTTTAACTAGGGTTTGTATACTATATATACTCCCTCTTGTCTTCCCATTCCAGTTGAGAAAATCACAACACTATACGACATATCTTACAACTCCTTAACCCTAATGCATGATAAAAAAAAGCAGAAAACCTAAACCCTACTGATCACATGCAATCGCATGCAAAAGTAACACTAAACTAAATAGTGGTCTTTGACTTTGCTCCTTGTTCTACACACGATCAATAGAAAAAAAACCTTTATGGTTTCAGTTGACTGTTTTTACCATGTTGCATGCAAAGTCATTAGTCTTATGCTTGTGCATGTAATCGACAAAAAACAACCAAGAGCGTTTTCTGATTTTCGGTTTAAACCACAAAAGAGTGTTGTGGTTTTTGGTTCATGATACTAAAGGATTACACTTGTTGTTTAAGAGACGTGAAGTAAAGACTAGCATTTTGGCGTACTTGTTCGACGTGTTGTGAGCAACCGTAGAGGTATCTATTTTAGATACTTTATATTTAAGAATAATCGCTAAAAGGTACGTTTTCCTTATTTAATATGTGTTAACCTACTTGCCATAACTAGATCCATCCGTTGCGCACTCGTGGCTAAATTGGTTAGCTAGATTAATAAATCCCAACAGTGGCATCACGAGTCAACTCGTTTTGGCATCTAGGGTTACACGCTTAAAAATCAAATTTTACGCCTTGTTACACGCCTAGATTTGATTTTTATTATTATTATGTTGCGATTATTTTTCTTTATTATTATTTTATTGTAAATATGGTAAAGATATGCAAATCTTCACTATAAATTAATAAAGAAAATTGCTAGATCTAATGATTAAAAGTTAATAGAGAATTAAAAGAGGAATAAAATTAATTGTTAAATTAGCTATATTTGTTTCTTCTTTTTATTTGTTTATTTAGGATTTTAAAATCTTCCTAATTATTTAAAAGATTTTATAAATATTTTATTTTTGGAAACTAAATATTTTATTTTTGGAAACTAAATATTTTATTTTATGAAAACTAGATCTTTTAAATTGCTAGTTTGATTTGTTTCCTAAATTTCAGCTATAAGACCTACTCAATCACATTAATTTGTGATGAATGGGGCGATCTAGGCACTTGATGAAAACCTAGTGAGAGTCTTATGGTTCTCCAATTGGGGAAGACTCATACAGTACTCGGATTAGTACTTGTTACTTGTTTTATTTAATGTTATCTTGCTTATTATGTTCCTACATGCTTATTTGTTTACTAGTTTACATGCCTAAACAAATAGAATACGGACTAATAACAATAAAGTAAGATGACATTAAACTGGTCTTTAATTCTACACGCCTAAAACATATTCATTGTGACCTGCTATGTGTTTTGTGGAAAATATGTTTTTATAACATTAAAAGACCTAAAACTATGAAACAAGTTTTTCATGAATTTAAAAATTGGATGCTATGGACTCATGAGAAGTATGACTCATCCACTAGAACAAACTATAAGAGAAGTTTAAGGCGGAAGTGGTCAACACACCTAAAGAATTCAGGTTTTTAATACGCTTCGCGCTGACTAGATTTTCCGCTTCTTTGTGCGTTCGATTGGAGTTACTGTGAACCATGGCATGTCACTACAGTGTCATTATTGAAGGTTTTTAAAAATTAGTGCTACAAAGTTGTTTGCATGCTTCTTTGTACACGCCATTTTATCACTTTATGTGTATACCCCTATGTGTTAAATTTTAAGTCTTTGCCAGTCAACCAGGAACACGTGCATTTGGCTTGGCTTCTTTAGTCAGACCTTAGGGTCATTCCAACCCATGGAGAATTTTGCTCACTGGTCAGACCTCTGGCGATTTTTGCACGTTCTTGCTTGGTCGACTTAATTCGAGTATGTTTGGTCAGACCTTGGACCCGAGGCATAAGATGAGAACTAAACATGCTCTTGACATTATTACTTGTCGGTTAATGTCTTGACCGTTCTCATAAGTCTAAGAGTTGCATTTTTATGCAGTTAGCGATCATCGCTTACCAATTTCCCTACTTGTTTACTCATTGGTCAGACCTCTGGTAATAAGTGGGAGGTCAAGTTGGATCTTAGTCTTAATTAGTAATTAATTGGGTAGTTAATTCTATTAAGAATTTAATAATCGAAAATACTAAAATTGAACTTTCTATGTTCTGATTAATTATGTTGCTAAAACATAATTCATAAACAAAAGTTTGTTTTTCTTAGAAAAGACAAACTTACTCCTATATTTTCTCCTTAGTTGACAAAAACTAAGACAGGGTTATAATTGAACTTTTCCTCAATTATATTTAAACTCACTTACAATCTTTCATTACCCTTTTTCGGTCTTGAAATAATTGAAAGATAAAAATATTTTATGTACCTAAAGAACATTTTGTTTATAGCAACCAAAATAAATGACATTTTGCACTTGTCACGATGTATGAGTTTAAACCGCAGCGAGTAAAGAAATTACTAGCATATTTGCTAGATGTTTTTTCTTGGACTCACATTATTCCTTAAAGTGCTAAATACCCTTGTGGCTATGTAGACGATAAAGGAGGAATTGCATGCTTATATTCAAGTTAAATGAAAGCATAAATGGCTAGTCCCTCATCTACATAAGTAGAACTTCATATACTCTATTCAATACCTAAGTACATTGCTACTAATAGGCATTCTAAGAGAATAGGAAAGTTAATAAATTGCTATTTGCTTTCTACCGGTAATGTAACACTAACAATGTTGACAAATCCAGTGGGAGCATTGCGTTTTATTATTGAAATGACATTCATGTAAGGTTGTTAATTTCAGTGGGAGCTACGAGATTTATTTCCTTGTTAGTCACCCATATTATTTCGAACCTGTTTTGAAATAATTCATTACTTTCCGATATGAACGACCATGTTTTAGGAAAATTGCATTTTATTTTATGGATAACCAGTTGCCTTTCCGATGTCGCTTTCCGAAAAGTTATCTATAGAATAATAATCCATAATTCCTTATTAAACTTTATGGTTCTAAATCTACTTGTAATATCTATGACATTATCATATTGTTTACACAATCAAGTACATGTTGTGTTGTTTGTCTTTATAATATGATGTTGTACCTTACATAAGTTTAGTACACTTTTATGCAATTTGCCCTTTAACAACTGAATATAAAAATAAAATCAAAATACAATATATAACTCAATTATGATAATATTTATG